>BMAO01018509.1:0-50619 GCA_019973975.1 Trichonephila clavata | reverse complement strand
AAAAAAACACGCTGATTATGTACTAACAAAAGTAAACTTTAATACTGTTTACTATTTATAGTATGTATTTAAATCATTACTATATCATGTACGAAAATTCACATATTTCGGCAGTTCGGGAAATGGATGAGAAACTTAAAGATTACATTTCAATCAGACCTTCATTAAATTGAACGATATATTGCGTTTTAATTTTCTGTAGTGTACGTATTATCTTTGTCTGTTAGCAGGAGGGGAGGGGAATGTTTCGTTACATTACTTTTCATTACGTATATTATCCAGAAACATAATTAAATAAGTCAACCAGCAATTAAACGTGTGATTTCCTTAAAGGCTGCAACTGTCAATTTATATTTATTTTTAAAGCATTTATTAGAATTACTCCGTATCATCAAAATTTCTGCCAGTCTTTATAACAGGTAAACTAAAACTTTATTCCACTCTTTTAATGAAGAAGAAATTCAGTGGCGCTTTTTTCAATTCCAACAATATATCCTATCTGTGACTAAAATATATAATGTTACACATTTAAATATATTTGTGGCAATAGCTATTTCAGATTCAAAAGTAAAAAAAAATGGGGCTTTAGAAATAAATTAAATTAAAAAACATATTCCATTAGTAATAGAATATTTTTTTAAAAATTTAATTCTTGTTTTCACCACTTATTATGTACGCTTTTATTTCTCTAGAGTGGGAGGGGGCGGTATCGGAATATTCACTAGAAAAGGGGGCGCCAGTTGGGAACTTATGCTATAAGGCAACATCAGAGCTATTGGCGATGGAACTCGTAATTTGTAACTGTGGTCAAGTGATGAGAACGACGCCTGTGCAAAAGCTAATCCCTCTCCACCACAACGCCAACCGGAAAACTATGAGTCTCGAAAGATTTTAGTGTATTTGCCTCTCTGTACGGCAGGTTTTCAGTGGCACAAGGGCTCGAACTTATGACACACCGGTGAAGAGTCCATGGCCATGAGCACTAGGCTACCGCGGAAACTTTGAAATGACCGAATAATGATCGATAAAACAATTACTAGATGCCAACAACAAGAAGTTACGAAAGGATGTTAAAGTTCTAGTTAATTTAATACTCAAAAACTTCCATTGGCTTTTCAATATTGATCTTAGGTAGAGTTAAGAAACTCAACCTTAAAACCTCTTCAAACGAACAAGTTATTAATTCTTACATCAAATGAAAAAATACTACTTTCATGAACCAATACAAACAAACCAATAAGAAAATTATGAAGTTCGCTCACATTAAAATTTTTAATTTTGATATGGCATGCTAAATATAGAAGAGAAAACTTTTAGTTAGCAGTACATATATATAAAAAATAATACTATTGCGTTTTGGCCATACCCATTTATATAACAGAAGGTCACACCAGGCAAATACAAGAGCGCTATATGTTGATTTCTAATATCGAGGACGGTTGGATACCGTAAATACTCTTCCACCAACACTTTTGTTTGCCATACAAATCCAGTAACAGCACATATCAGAACACACAAGCGGAAGCTAAACATACTGCATTTTTTTGATTGGCTGACAGCTGCGATACCAGGAATCATCGAGAGTTTCAAAATATTCAAGTACCACTTTTTCTTTCCCATTCGTGATGCTAAGAAAGAAAATTTAGTTCATTTAAAGAAGTATTTCTTAAAAAAGAATAAGGAAAAGGAATAAAAGTTTTCCCTTTATGTATACACTGCTGGCCACCGTAAATGCAACACGAAGAAAGACAAGAGATAGTACAACAAAATTTATTTTCTAGATAACATGTTGACCAAGTATCAAATGATTACATTTATAAACTTCTGTGAAGTGTGGTTCCTGCCAGAATCGGTAGCCAGAGTAGCCGCCATTGTTGGAGATCACCGCTGCCATACACCTCGGCATTGATTAAAAGAGACTTTGGATGTGTTCTTGGGATAAAGCAGACCAAGTAGCTTCCACACGTTGCCAAAGTTGATCTGGTGTGGCAGCTGAGGGTGTAATCTGGGTGAATCGGTGAGCAACCATGGGCTACATGTTTTCTATCGGTGAAAGATCCGAAGAGCGAGCCGGAAAGGGAAGCGATTCAATCTGGTGATCGACGAAGAACCTTTGGACAATGTGTGCCACGTGTGGTCATGCATTATCCTGTTGAAATATGGCTGTGGTCAAGCTCTGAAGGTAAGGAAGGACATCTGGTTCCAACACCTGGGAGATGTAGCGCTGACTGTTTAAAGTACCGAAAATGAGTACTGGAGTATTGCGACAATGATATACAATACCGCCCCATACCATAATACCTGGGGCAGGACCAGTGTGGCGGTACTTAACGCAGTTGTTCAGCATCCTCTCTCCACGGTGTCTCCAGACTCGAATCCGTCCATCGTGTTGCAGACAGATGCGTGACTCGTCAGTAAAGACACCTTCATTCCATTCTACCGCCCACATCCTTATTTCATCACACCATTGGTGGCGGAGATGTCTGTGGTTCTGCGTCAAGGATAAACCAAGAAATGGACATTTTGCGGACATACCACTCTACTGTAAACGGTGTCGAAAGGTACGCTCAGACACTGAATGATGCGTTACAGACTCAATGTGCTGTGCTATGGTTCGTGATGTGACTGAGCGATCCGTCACTGCCATACTCACAATTTGCCTGTTCTCACGTGAAGTGGTGCACTGAGGTGAATGCGATCAACCAGTCCGTCGTACCCTCCTGCATCCAACGGTCACATATCCGCATTAGAGTTGTTTGGTTTCTTCCAACACGACTACCAATTTCCCTGAAAGATAATCCACAATCTCGGTAGGCCACTATCCTTCCCCTGTCGAACTCGGATCAAAAGCTGAGCGCTGTTTTCTACGAGACATAACTGATCGTTTTTTGAAAAAACCGCAAGAAAAACACAATTACCGAACTTGAAACCGTCGAAATCTCCAAGCCTTAAATAGCGCTTTGAGGTGGTGCCACAGGCGTGTGTGATGTGGTGTCTGCGCTGAAATTCTAATCATTTGCATATGTCACCTCCGCTAATGCATGTTGTAAATTTCATGTTATTTGCGTGCTTCCTTCAGGGTGTTGCATTTACGGTGGCCAGAAGTGTATATTACAAAAATATACACAAAATAGCTAATATATATATATATATATAGTGACATAAAATGAAAGAAATACATGACATAATAAAATTGATAATTCAAAATAATATCACTAACAAAGCTAGAAGATTCAAACCAGATTTAAAGAAACACACTTTAAAAATGATGGAAGAGTCTATTATAGAAGAATTAACTAAGCGTATGTATAACATGGAACAGAATTAGAACTTTAAAATGTAAGAAGCCAAAAGAGTAAATAGACTAAAATGAAGACCTGTTATGATTTCTAAAGCTGTTGCTGAACTAGGACCAGCAAAATTAGGGTTAAATATGTTTTATGGATCCTACCTTCCCCTGTTTAGCAGAAATTTTATACATAACAGGAAAACATACCAATATTGAAAAGTTAGGCCTAAAACCAATCACATGTAATTTGCAACCAAAAGAAAAATAAAATAAAAATAATAGAAAATATGAAAGGAAATTAATCCTAACAAAATACAAATAAAAATAATTTTGAAAAGGAATAATGAAGCAAAAACTTACATGAAAAAATGCAAATAACCGGAGATTGGGAAAAAACCGTACGTACGAGAACAATACGCTAAATGATCGTTAAAAATTACGTGTTAAGTTGGTAAAACCAGATGCAAAAATTAGTGGTGCCACCTGGATAGTTTTTTTTGTAATTAAACAAAGCAAACAAAAACAAATTGAAAGTAATAAGAAACAGAAGGAGAAAAAAACAAAGAATAATACTTAAACTTTGAAAAGGAGAATTAGAGAGATAATTTAGAAATATATTTAAAAATGAAGTTACTTGGATAGTTGTATTCCAAGCAATTATTGCGGAATAGCTTAAAATTATTTTGCTTAACATCATTATCTGTGACTAAATAGTTATTTCTTTTTATAAGATTTAAGATGATATTTCTAAAAATAGATAGATGTAGGTTACTTTCCCAAAAAGGCATTTTAATAATGTTAAAATCAAAAGTCTCTTTTATCAAAAATATTACTAATTAGTATATTATTCTTAACAATTAATTGTAGGTCTAAAAAGTTTGCAGAGTCATTATTATAATTGGTTTTTAATAATTTCAGATATTGGGGATAATATTTAAAACTAGGAACAAAATTTACTATATTACTAAAGATGATTAAGTCATCTATGTATCTAAAAAAGTAACAAGAATCGAAACTAATGTTATCATATTCATAAAAGTGCAGATAAATATTGGCTAAACAGTTACTCGCAGGTCCTCCTTGTGGAAGACCTTTAATTTGCTGATAATAAGAGTTATTGTGAAAAATATAATTTTCATATAGTACTAGATGAATAATTGAAAGATATTTATCATACTTAATTAGTTTATTCAAAGAATATTTGTTATAGGCTATTTGAGAATTTTAACCATATCCCCAATATCTATGGAATTAAATAAAACTTCAAAGTCATAGGTGTGAATAGAAATAATTTTTTTATCTTGCATGTACTTAATGATATCCAAGATATTCTTAACTATAATCGAATTATCAATACTGTCTAATGTGGATTGAATAATCTTTTGTAGCTTTCTACCCGGAAGTGTAATATAAGTTTTAAAGCCGTTTGTTATAGTCCTAAATTTAATAGGATTTTTATGAAATTTTGGAGTTAAGAAAATATGAGGGAATTTAATATCCGAAATGCGTAAATCTAATTTTTTATAAAAAGCAGAAATTCGATTAAAAATTTCTCTATTGCTAGAATTAGATTTTTTAAAAGCATTATTATTATGAAAATGTCTATTAAGCATATCAGCATACAACCATTTGCAAATAATTGCATAATTACCCGGAACTTTATCAACATAAACAATTATGAAATTCTTTTGTAGTTCTACAATATGATGCTTAAGATTATTGTAAATTAATCCAAAATCAGTTTTATAGTTATTTTTCAGTAACTCTTTTAAAACATTGCATTTAAAATCATTAAAAGCTTCAATAGGAAAAGTGTATTTAATTGTTAATTTAGTAATGAAGTTACAAATATCTTTAGAGAATTGTTTTTTATGGCATTATTATTATTGGAGATCATTAATCTATAACTAGTACCTTTTGACATAATTTCCCTAAGAGTATTATCTTCAACAATATTTAAATTGCCGGTTACAACATGTTTGTGATGCTCGTTTATAAATTCAGGATAATCCTTACAATTACAAAGAAAGGTATTATTTTGCAAATCATTAATCTTATTGTAGTTAAAAATTGAGCTACCAATTTTTTTATTATACTTAAAAGCCTTTTTAATGCAAACATTATTGATAGGTAAGCAATGCACATATTTATTAAATATTTTTGAAAAATTAATGTTATTATAAGATTTATTCATGAATAAAATTGTACAATACTCAGTAGTACTATTTATCAAATCTTTATCTTTTATATTGAATTTATGAATGAGAAAATTAATAATATCTTTAATAATATGTAAGGCATGGCAATCTTGAAAATTATGCTTATCGAGGATAACTTTAGTATACTTAATTTCTTTTTTGTTCAAACCAAACAGGAAATATTTAATATGTTTAATGTTAAAAGACTTTTCAAAATGAATACATAAATCATTAATTTTAGGAGCAATCTCAACTGGTAGTTTACTATTTCTTTTCTTCCTTTTGCCTCTTTTTATTCGTTTAACTTTTATTACATTATCACTATTATAAAAATATTCCTTGTTATTATGTTGTTGAATGCTCAGTAACACATTTTTACCAAAGTGTATGGTATTCAGACCATAAGGATATATAGTGTTAAAATATTTAATGAAGTGGTTCTCCCACCACAGTCTATTTTTAGCTTGTGGGACTATTCTAAGAATAGAAATTTCAACATTTTCAAAGCCATGTAGATGAAAGTGCTTGATTTCAATTTTAGAATTATTATTGTTATTATATTTGTAATTTTTGGTATTTGATCTATGCAGGTTTAAACGAATATTGATATTATTGCTATATTTAACTATATATCCACTATATTTAAAATTACAAATTTTACAATTTAACATATAGATGCAATTGAAGGTCTTACATAAGAAAAAATTAGAAGTATTATCATATTGTTCCATGTTTAACATTGGACAAGTTTTACATCTACTATTATTGCACTTATTATAATGAAAATAATTTATGCATTGATCTTGTATAGTATCATAGTTATAATTATAATTGTGGAAGTTAATTTGTTCATGTAGGTTTAAAGGAGAAGGAACATAATTGTGATTATGTTTAATCTTAGAGATGTTGTTCTCATATTTATGCCCTATGAAATCTGAATTCCAGAAAGTTCTAGTCTTGTAGGAGTTCACCCTATTACCAACAGTAGTGCCTACCATGTAATTTGAACCACCGAATCTGTGATACATTTTATAACCTTTCCCTAAAACAATATATCTCAACACAAAATATCTCAAAGTAAATAACTGAACTCAAAATTCACAAATCAAATTTAACAATAATATTCCAAAGTATGGAACTGAAACAGTATATCAAATCAAAACTACTAATACCCTGAAGGAGCTACCAAAGCTCTGGAAATCTATCCAATACACCAAACTGATAACCAAATACTCTCTAACACAAACGCACAAATTATGGTAACTTTCTATCGATAATACATATACCATAATAATGTATCACCCCCCGAGCAAAGATCTGCTATAAAGCTTATCTAGTTGCCAGTCACTAAAAATATTTTTGACTACAATCATATTTTGATAAAAAAGTAATGTGAACATTTTACTGGAACATAAAGTATTTGGAGTACCAAAAGTTCTCAGAAATATATGTAAAAATACAACATGAAAAATACAAAAGACATGAGACATAAGTAAATAACAAGATTAAATAAAAATGAAAAAAGAATTCTAAACATTTTTTAAAAACAAAAATGTCAAAAAAATAACCAAGAATGAAAATAAGAAAATAAAACAAACAATACAAATAACTAAAACAATGGAGGCCTAAAATAAAACAACTAAATACAAATACCAAAAAAAAAAAAAAAAAACACGAAGAGAGAAAGAGAGAGAGAGAGACAAAAAAAATATCTGGGATAAAATAAAAATTACAATTAGAGAGAAACAACAAAAACCATATACATAAAAATATACCAAACTACTAAAAATACAAAAACACAAGACAGAATAAAACACAATTAAATGTGAAGAAAGTATTGATAAAATAACCATATGTTGTAACAACATATATTACAACAATAATTATAAGCATTTTGCAAAACTTACCAGTATATATATATATATATATATATATATATATATATACTGGTAAGTTTTGGACTAATGATTCCCAGTAATATTAAAATTATAAAAAATCAATTATATAATGATATTAAGTAATTCTTTTACAATATAGTTACACTCATATCCATAAATTAAGGATAATTCAGAATCACACAGAAATTGAACTCTAAAATAAAAATTTCACTTGTAGAATTATCACACACATCTTGAAGAAGAATATGCAAATTACAGGAAACCACCAGATGGCTCGGATAGTACGTCACAATGACGAGAGTGTAAGAGAGGGGTATATAAGGAATGATGGCAAAGAAGTAAAATTGTTCACAAACACTTTAAAAGCCTTTCAGTGCAATAACCGCATAGTTATGGCTCAAAGGAAGCATTCGGATGATTTTTCACGTGGTAGAATTATCGGACGACTGGAATGTAGACGTAGCCAGCAGGAAGTTTCCGAGGAACTTGGAATCGCCCAGAGTATCATCTCCAGGCTTTGGCAACGATTCCAAGATGATGGTAATGTGAGTAGATGTTACAGCACAGTTCGCCCCCGAGTTACAACGCCGAATGAGGACCGGTATTTGGCAGTTACTGCCAAAAGAAACAGACGGAGCACAGCATCAGACCTATCTCGTCAGCTCTCTTCAGCTACTGGTACGACAGTTTCAAGGTAGATCGTGTACAGATGCTTAGGGCACATTGGTCTATATGCTCGTAGGCCTGTCAGATGTGTTCCCCTTACCGCAACTCACTGTCGCCTGCGATTAACCTGGAGTAGAAAGCATACATTGTGGACACCGCAACAGTAGTCTTGTGTGATGTTTTCTGACGAGTCCAGGTTTAGTTTGCAGTCTGATTCTCGCCGGACTTTCATATGGAGAGCGCCAGATACCCGTTACCACCAAGAGAACACCATTAAACGACACCGTTACGGCGGCGCAGGAGGGCTCCTTTGAGGAGGAATTATTCTTGGTTCCAGAACTGACCTGCATGTTCAGAGTGTAACAATGGCAGACCACATCTATCGGGATGTCATTCTGGAACAACATGTACGTTTCTTTCGGGGCGCCAAGGGTGCTGAATTTCTGTTTATGGATGACAACGCCCGTCCTCACCGTGCAAATATTGTAGACGAATGCCTTCAATCGGAGGATATCACCCGTATGGATTGACCAGCATATTCACCGGACTTGAATCCAATAGAGCATGAGTGGGATATGCTTGGGCGACGAATTGCAGCCCGTCAACCCCCTCCCACCTGTCTACCGGAACTTCGGAGGGCATTGCTTGATGGAGTGGTGTAATATTCATAAGATCAGATTGATAATTTGAAACTCAGCATGCGTAGGCGTTGTAAGGCCTGTATTGCATCGTCCGGGAGACATACTCCGTATTAACCATCATACTAACCATTTTATACTGTTTTTTGTAAATAGGTTCTTTTTTAAAATTTGCTCCAGGGAGTAAAAATCGCAATATTTATTAATTATGTCAAACGTATAGCATCTTTTTTGCTCTTTAGCTTTTGTTTAATGAATAGACTTTACAAATAAGTCAAATTTGTTTTGCTTCTGTCTCTTACTTTGCCTGAACTTTATTACCCTTAATTTATGGACATGAGTGTATTAAATATAGTATGCCTTTACAGGCATTCACAGAAATCAAGTTTTGATTCCTATTTTACTAAAATAATGCTTAATATCAGATATTTAAAATTCTTGTTATGTCTTATTAAATTTTTCCCTTGCTGCTCGATTTCCGTTCCTACACAAAATGGCAAAGAAAAAATATTTTTGAATTTCATTCAAACATTGATTCAGAATCGTAGACAGATATCTTATGAAAGAAAATGTATTGTTTTCAAAAGAAAAAGTTCCAAAGTAAAATTCCATTTTAGTCCAAAAAACCCACCTTATAAATTACGTTTTGCTCAGTTTTTACATTTGATTGACCTTTATCTCTATAATAATATGAAAAATAGAATTCATAGAAATGTGATAAAATTTTATTATTGTGTTTAACATTACAAATAATCAGGAAAAATGGAAATATGTATTAACTTCGTTCATTACGAATGAAATAAAAATAATTAGACTAATAATTTCTATTTTGGTATCAACAAGTATTTAATATTTAACAATGTTTTTAATTAACTTGAATTCTGAGCAGTTCCGTACTTAAGAAATAAATGTATAAAGTTTTACAATAATGTGAACATTCGCAATCGGCATTTAATGTTACCGATATATTTTTGGGTATGTTTTTGAGTAAGACTTCGTGCACTTGATGATAATTTTAACATTGATATATGAAAATGATGCTTTCTGAAAGGAAAAAAAATGTTCCAAATTTTTCACGTTTAACTTAAACCCCCTTCGAAAAGCTGAAAAAATTTTCAAAAAAAATACTCCGATATGTATCTTATTTTCTTGTAAAAAACGAGTCTTAAAGTTTAAATTTGTCTCCTTCCAAAAAAAAGCAACGAAATAAATCTTTTTAAGTAGACTAAAAAATGGAAAGATGTGCAAAAATATGTCTTTGAGAAATACTTTTAATTCACTATTAAAATATTTGCTGATAACGTAAAATGAAATGCAACTAATTTCCGATTCATGAGCTATTCTATAAATATTCAAGAACTTAATGACTGCAAATACATTTCCTTCGATTAAGAAATTCCTAATTTATCCATTCTTTTAAAATATAATATTTAAATAAATATCTTTTTTTAAACAAATTAAAATAAAATTAAAATATTAACACTTACCCTCTTAAATTCAAGTAAAAAGGGATTGTATTTGTGGAATGCTGATTTTAACCACCTTACATATATATTTACGATAGCTCTCACCATGTTACAGGTGTATTCTGATTATAACTCACAAGCGAATGATGTGCGTGCATGGGATATCAATTATTTTTCCCAACATATTTTGCTGTACATTGTATCTGACAATTGCAACAAAAGGGAAATCGGTTGCAGGCGTCACTTTTTAGAACAATTGCTGTGGAAACAATACTTTGTTTTTAGATTAAAAATCATAACTGAAGTTGTTTAATCTTTCATACACTGAATTTTTGACAAAAATAATGCACTACAGAGGGAAATAATTACAAATATTTTAGATAGACATCACAAAACTTTAATTATTGAATATATGGTACCCATATTTTCCTCCCTAGGCACAATGGTAGCTTTAATTAAATATTTTATAGTTAAAAGAATAAATAAATACACGTCTTCATCTTATACTGTTATTCATACTATATATTAAAACATTTTCATTTTATCGTTGTAAGCTTAATTTTCGTTTAGTCCTAATATACAAAATGTTAGTTTTATTTTTTAAAAAATCTATTCTGTGCATTTTTTTATTTTACTTAGTTTTTATTTAGTCAAGATATATAAAAAGTGTATTATTTTTTTTTCATGAACATGAGCTATAGATCATCCAGGACGTTTGCGTAATTTTTTATGTACTATTATATAATAAATATTATTATTATTTTTTTTAAGTTTAACTTATACAACATACTTATCTCGCACAATAAACATGTCCATTATTGCAAAAAAAAGTGAAACACATTTTGTATTTGTAAAGAAGATGGCCATCAACAGAGCGTGGTGGTACATTTTTGTACTCTCGTATTTTCATAATAGCAATGCACATGTGAGGTACTAATTATTGTATCTATATAATACTGACTTATTTATTTATATAATACACTGCTGGCCTCCGTAAATGCAACACCAAGTAATACAAGAGATAGCACAACAAAATTTATTTTGTAGATAGCATGTTGACCAAGTATTAAATGTATAGACTTCTGTGAAATGTGGTTCCTGCCAGAGTCAGTAGCCAGAGTAGCCGCCATTGTTGGAGATCACCTATGCCACGCACCTCGGCATTGACTCAAAGTCATTTTGGATGTGTTCTTGGGGTACAGCAGACCAAGCAGCTTCCACACGTTGCCAAAGTTGATCTGGTGTGGCAGCTGGGGGTGTAATCTGGCTGAATCGGTGAGTGACCATGGGCCACATGTTTTCTATCGGTGAAAGATCCGGAGAGCGAGCCGGCCAGACAAGCAATTCAATCTGGTGATTGACGAAGAACGTTTAAACAATGCGTGACACGTGTGGTCCCGCATTACCCTGTTGAAATATGGCTGTGGCCAAGCCCTGAAGGTAAGGAAGGACAACTGGCTCCAACACTTTGGAAATGTAGCGCTCGCTGTTTAAAGTACCGGCAATGCGTACTAGAGGAGTGCGAGAGTGATATACAATATCGCCATATGCCATAATACCCGGTGCAGGACGAGTGTGGTGGTGCATAACGCAGCTGTTTAGCATCCGCTCTTCACGGTGTCTAAAGACTCGAATCCGACCATCGTGGTGTTGCAGACAGATCATGACTCGTCAGTAAAGACACCTTCATTCAATTCTGCCGCCCACATCCTTCTTTCATCGCACCATTGGCGACGGTGAAGTCAGGAGTTTTGCTTCAAGGGTAGACCAAGCAATGGACGTCTTGAGGACAGACCACTCTGGCGTAAACGGCGTCGAATGGTACGCGCAGACACTGAATGATACGTGACAGACTCAACGTGTTGTGCTATGGTTCGTGATGTTACAAAGGGATCCATCCACTGCCATGCGCACAATTTGCCTGTCCTCACGTGAAGAGGTGCACTGAGGTGGATGCAATCGACCGCGTCGGTCCGTCGTACCCTCCTGCATCCAACGGTCACATATCCGCATTACAGTTGTTTGATTGCGTCCAACACACGACTACCGATTTCCTTGAAAGATAATCCACAATCTCGGTAGGCCACTATCCTTCCTCTGTCGAACTCGGATACTTGATCAAAAGCTGATCTCTGTTCTCTACGAGACATAACTGATCGGTTTTTGAAAAGAACCACAAGAAAAACACAATTGCCGAATTTGAAATCATCGAAATCTCCAAGCCTTAAATAGGGCTTTGAGGTAGCGTCACAAGCGTGCTTGATGTGTGTCTGCACTGAAATTTTAATCATTTGCATATCTCACCTCCGCTAATGCATGTTGTAAATTTCATGTTATTTGCGTGCTTCTTTCAGGTTGTTGCATTTACGGTGGCCAGCAGTGTATATGTATTTACTTGATTTAAATCAAATATCATAAAAATCACACCACACACACTTTCATTTACACAAAAATACACAACACGGTCACTTCCAAAAAATACCAGTCAACAGACTCACAGCTGATCAAAGAATGAACTACTGCCTAAACCCATTGCACACAATGAGCTTCTGAGATCTGTTGGAAATTTTAGTAACTGCTAGGAGTTAACCTCTGTAGTGGTTTAGATAATTTACCATCTAGCATCAATTTCTAAGGGATTCAAACAAGTGGTACGTTTTATGTACCACCATGCAATAAATGAATAATAATTGGTGTTACACCATATGTACCACTAAGCATGGCAGAGTTAACAGTCACAAAGAAACAAACACTAGAAAGTCTGAATAAAATAAAAGATTTAAAATTACTGTTTATATTATTAGGAATACGTTATTGAAATGAAAACACTTTTTCATAGAAAAAGGTTCGGCAAACTTATAGCTGTTGCGTGCGAAACCAATTTGGAATAAACCTACTTCCCGTCTATCCTGTGACCCAGCTAAAGGTGTGAAAGGAAGTGAAGGATTATTTGGTATGATAATTTCCAATTACACTCATGGACAAAAAAAATTAGAGCACCAAGAAGAAGTCGTCAAAATGAAACAAAATTTTACATACGTAATGACTACTTTGATATAAATAAATAATTAGAAAATCAAAGAAAAAAGATGATTTATTTCAGAGAAAATACAAAAGAATGGATTATTCAATACCCTGTAGAATCCCCTCTAGCACGAATGCACGATGCGATACGATCGGGCATTTTGTCATACAAGTTCTGTATGATGTCTTGAGACATTTCGCTCCATATTTGCTGTAACCTTGAATCAAGCTCTTTCTAACTCCTGGGATGCCCAACTCGCTGTCTCAAAGGATCCCAGATATGCTTAATTGGAGACAAGTCTGGAGATTGGGCAGGCCAAGGAAGGGTAGTAATTGTGAAGAGACAGTCTGATGACACCCTTTCTGTGGGAGGCTGAGCATGGTCTTGCTGTAAAATAGCTCCTGGGAGCCGTTGCATGAGTTGAAACACATGTGGTTGCAGGATGTCATGGTCATACCGCTGGGCTGTTTTATTGCGACTGATCAATACTAGGGGTGTCCATGTATTGTAGGCAATGTCACCCCGTAACAACACACCAGCTGTGGGAGCGGTGTGTCGCTGTAAAGCAAAGGCAAAATTGAGGCGTTCACTTCGGGGTTTCCACACACGAACACGATTGTCATCACTGCTAAGATTGAATCTGGATTCGTCACTAAAGACGACCTGGTTTCATTCCGCTGCAGTCCAGTTTCCTCGTGCGCGGCACCACTCCAAATGGAGGCGACGATGGATGGGCGTTGAGGGCAGCACACGTAATGGGTGCCGCGATCCCAAATGTCCTTCAGCCAGGTGCCTTCCTATGGTTCGAGAAGATACAGAGGCCCCTAGAGAAGGTGCTACCTGTGCCTGGATGGCGGCCGATGAAGCAGTTGACTGTACACGTGCTTTTCTTACGATGTGGTGGTCTTCTTGACGACTGGTCTATCGAGAGCGTCCTGAGTCTGGTCTTCGTGTAAATGACATCTCTCGAATGCACGCACTGGTCCCAACACCTCCTCACAACACAATCAGAGCGGCCTAATTGACGAGTTACTCGCCTAGCTGACCACCCAGCTTTCATCATGCCGACAATTCTCCCTCTTTCAAACTGCGACAGCTGCTCATATTGTCTTTGAAACCGGCGTAATGGCAGGTCTACCTCTGTAAACGATTCAGCACACTCAAACAACCGCTGATATTCATTCAGGGACTGGGATATGCTTATCCCTCCGCCGTTGATCAAGCAATGAAGTCGGCTTTCTGTTGCAGACTTTGGTGGGAGATGGAGGCGGGGCTTCGGAGATGAGGACCAATGGGGTGGTAGGAGTTTGAGAAATGGAGAGAGCATTCAGATTGTTCGCTGGCGGTGAGCTTGGAATGAAAATGAAAATTAAAATTGGGAAAAGATCTATGGGAATGTAAAATTAAATAAAGATGGAATAAAAATTAAGTATAAGAAATAATTAAGAATTATTGAAAATTTAAAAATATAAGATTAATTCTTATCAAGCATGGCTTCGATAAGTACTTAAGTCTGGGTTTTATCATTTTCGGCTTGCTTATGCTTAGGCATAAGTTCTAATAATTCTGGTAATCTTTTTAAGAATTTAGATATTAAATGAACCACCTCAATAATTTGTGCTAGAACAGAGCTTTTTTCATCACTGCTATCGGATTCACGGACTACATTGTCGTTATTATTATCATTTGCTATATTTTCAGGAACTGGGGTCGAGGGGGGGGGGGTTCTCCGCTAACAATGTTAGCGAAGGAAACTCCTGGTTTTCGTAAGTTACTATTGAATTTTTTATTTTCGTTAATTAAGACGATATGGTACCCTAAAAATCATTAAACTGTCGAAAAAAATTTTATTGGCTTATTTGATACCCCGAATCTTTATAAATATGCCTGCTAAATTTCAAAGCTTTACCTGCATTTTTCATTAAGTAATGGAGCAATGTTTGATGCTAAACAGCAACTACCACGCCTACATTTCAGATTATCTGCCAGAAAAGAGCCTGATAAAAAATGAATGAATTATTTTTCTAATGCGCATCAAGGAGATTGACATTATACATGCAGAAATAAATCATTTAAGAAAGAATTGTGCAATTCATGCAAAAATTCTAGTTTGTGAATTATTTACTGAAGATCAAATGGATTTGGTCAAGATTTAAAATGTATGCGTGCTTTTTATAATATTATTATGAATGAAATTAAAACTTCAAAACGGATTCTCCCAAAGTACAAATACTAAATCTCATTTTGATAACTCAGATAATTAAAAACCTAATTCGCAAGAATAAAAAAACTCTCCCATTTTTATATATTTGTTTTTGGTGATATATATATATCCCATATGTGCGAGATTCAACACTTTTATTATTAAAATATTTTAAGATATTTATTTAAACAAATGCACATATAAAGTTCTTATATTTTGATGTATTTTACCTGTAAATTGTTATTTGACTTTGCTTTTATTCGTGTTCAATATTTAACATGCGAAGGCTTTTAAAATCATGGAAATAAAAAAAATAAAGGCATAAACATTTTTTGTACATGTTGTGCATTAGCTCTGAGCATGGAATAAGCTCTGAAGTCTGTGTATTTATTTTTTTATAATTATTACTATAAAGCTTTATGAAATATTGATCTAGCATTCGTTTTTTTATTCTATATATATTCATTATGGCAGTATACTGTTTAATTGTTCTACATTTGTGCATTTTTTTATGGTAAGTAGTTTTAAATAAGCTAATTAACATTTCATAAAAGTTTCAGACTATTCGATGAATATTATATCATGCTATTCATGGAATGAAAACTTCAAACTCATATTTCTCCATGTTGAATTTTTGTACATATACTCTTATTCAAAACCCTAAGGCTTTTTTGATAATTGAAGTATGGGTTTGAAATTTTTTTACATGTTCTGAAATGAATGTTTTAAAACACTGTGCATGGAATTAGCTTTAACGTGCTTAATACTTTTTCTAAAGAGTTTCAAAATCAAAATTAATGTTTTTTGGGGAATTTTTGGAAGTTTAACTATAAAAAAACTAATAAAAATTAAAGAGCAGCAGCAGGAAAAACTCATGCACAGTTTTATGTAGTATATTATAAGGTACTTAGAAAAAAAAATTTGAAAGCAAAGAGACATATTTAAAAAAGGCCTTAGGGATTTAAAAAAGGCTTAAAAAAGCTAAAAATATTTAAATTTTACAAACATTTTGCAACAAATTATAAATTTTTTTGTATGGAATTATTATTAAATAGTAACCTTTATCAAATAGTAAACCAAATATTATAGTATTATAGTAAACCAAATATCAAATATTAAAAATGAAAAAAATTGTGAAGATGGTGTCATATCGCCTTAAGGGCGGGCCCTTTTTAGGTTGGGGGAACTTGGGACATTTGCTATAACAGGCCGTATGGCCGTATACCTCACAATTGATGCACAAGGGGTTCTCCTGCCTTTCCTTGATAGTGCAGTTTCTCGTTTGGTGTTCTTGGCCGCATTTAAGACATCTTGGCTTAAGGTGACAATTTACTGCCGTATGGTAGAAAATATTACAGTTAAAGCATTGGGTTACTCCTCTAGCACACTCAAACAAGCTTTGGTTACATGTTTTATACTCCACGGGGAACGACGTTAAACGCCCTCTACCGGTTATACGTAATGCTCAATCACGTTGCATTTCTAATCATTTACATATTTCCGCGACATGTACCTTCATGCCAAGTTTCGTTACAATCCCGCAATTATTTCTTGGTGCGCTAATTTTTTTTGTAAATGTGTGTATTTTCAGTTTCCAAAAAATGTAAGACAATAGAAAATGCAACAGTTTTTATAGGAGTTTCATTATCAATTTCTACATCAGAAACGCAGTTCATTGGCTCCGGCAAATCAACAATATCCTCAACTTATGTTGCACATACAATTCATCATCAAATGAAACAGAGTCGTTAAAATCTTAATATGTCCTCTGCGTTGTGGAGTGGGATGAGATAATAAAGGAATTTCCTGTCCTACTCAAGACTCATACGAGAAGTTACACTCTTGACCCATCTGCACCTGTAAAGTCTAATAACGTTCTTAATTTTTTCCCGATGAAATTCACTTCTCACTAGAATTTTTTTTTTGTTTTTTGTTCCGGACTAAAAGGATAGTTTATTTAAAAAGAAATCTAATTTTTTCTAATGAAAACTAATAAAAAAATTCTCCCGCAGCTAAAATAGTTCGCTAATTTGGGGTTAATTATTCATTAAAAAGGGTTTTATTGCCTTCCTTTCAATCGGGGAAGTAGGAAAATTCGTTAAATAGGGGCTCATTAAATCGGGGTTCGACTGCATTGTATTTAAAGGATCTTCATATTCTAAGAAAAGAATTTTATTGGTAAAATGTATGTGAAAATGAAAGGTATTTTAATCTCTTTCACTTTGTATATAAATGTACGGATTTAAATTTCGATTATGTATTTTCGTTTAACTTTCCTGGCTATAAAAAAGCATAAAAGCGAAAAGAATTTGACAATTCAGATTTCTCTTGGTTATCCTTACCCCCAGAACATTCCCATGAGGTGAATGATAGTAAAAGTAACCTCAGTGAAAATCATAATGCAAACATAAAAGCTGATTTGGAATTTCTCTTTCATGGCACCCATCAGTCTTTCAAGTTACGCTGAATTCAATGTAGAAAAGCACACATTATTCCGAGACACACACAGAGCTGTTATTTCGTATGATGTAGGTCAGTGCTCCTCAAACTTTCAATGTCTGCAACCCAATATCCAATCCTAATTTTCATCCCCCCCCCCATACAATAACAATGTTTTGAGTTCAATAATACTATACTTTGACGCTAAAGCAACAATACGACTTTAACCTAAGTGCCACCGACGTATATAAACGCATTGCTTAACCAAAACTTTAATTGCCCTGGACCCATATATACGTCTTTCGGAAGTACGACCTTTCCATGCACTGCTATCCATAAAGTTATTCCGAAAGCTTTGGAATGCAATAGAAGGACCTTGGCAGTGTTTGCGAAGGATTTCTTTACTTCATAGGATTTGCTTATTTATTCCTTTTCTTCCCCTTCCTCACAATACATCGCTTATATGGAAGGTGGCATTGCGAAGCCAATCACGTAACTTTTAATCGACAGTTATAGGATTAATTATAAACTGTACAAATTATCAAAATAAGTGTTAGTTTTTGTATAAAGATTTTATATATAGGACAAACCCATGGGGTCACTGTCAATTATTAAACTTGTTTTTAACTTAGTATTGTTAAATTAATTATAAAATACATTGTGCACTACTGGTATAATTTTATAAGTGTGTTATATTAGTGTAAATGTGTATTTTATTTTTTATTATGTCCGAATGTATTTTGTTTGTTTATTTTCCGTCGAACACTTAAGAATAGTCAGTGCCCTCCATACTGACAATGTTAAAGTGAGCATTTTTATGTACCTTTTATCAGAAACTATTAAATGTACAGACTTCAAATTTTGTCTGTTTATTGATTAGACTTTTTTATTTATACTGAAGTGAGCGTTTTGAAATATATTGCATACTTTTTTAAAAATCATACAACGTAAAAGTATCACTATGATTTTTTTGTGAATTGTCATTTTTTTTTCATGTTAACTGACTTTTACAAAAATACTTTGAAAACATTAATAAAAGCTAACTTCAGAAAATACAGTTACATATCAGAGATATTCAGTGAATATTGCAATTGTTTCGTTGAATAAGTTCTGAGAAAAAGGTACACGCACTTTTAAAAACACCGTTTAGAGATAATTACATTTTTATCATAAAATGTCACTTCATCACAAAACTTATGAATTACAATCTGTATTTGCACTATTTTTTAAATATTAGCTTATTCTCTATTACTTTAAAGACTTTTTACTTTTTTATCTTACTTCGATTTCGCAGAAAATACATATATAGCATTTTTCACTTTTAATCTATCGAGGTATTTTATAGCATTTGCATCATTTTTCTCAAATTATGCATCAATTTTTGAAGAAATTTCTGTTCTGATACATTATTGTCATCCAAGTTGATTATTAATCATCATAAATATCATGTGAAAATGTGTCATTACATGAAAATATGACTTTGGTAATACATCATTATACGACATTTCAAAAAGTTTCATTAGTGTTTTATAAATTCACATGTAAACACAATTTCTTAAAGTATCAGAATTAAAAGGATTCTTAAAATATTACATAAATGGTATGCAAAACAACACCAAGAAAACTGATTTTATGTTTTTAAACATGAAATTTATGTATTTTTTGGTATGTAACAAGTTTCGTGAATCGAAAAAGGGCATTGCATTTTGAGATATATTTATGTAACTTTTACTAAGAAACTATTGAACACTAAAGCTTAAAATTTTTTGTGTGCATTAAATAAATATTTATCTTTTTACAAAAGTGATTTTTTTTAAAAAAAATTAATCAGCTTGTTTAAAAATATAATTTTTGCAGAGTAGAATAATGAATTTTATAAAAATGTTCCTTTTCTGTGGTACGACATCTGCTTTTTAGCTAAATGTTAGAGGAATATCTCAAAAATTTCACTAGAATATATTTGAAATATAAAATAAAAGTTTCCAGTTCATGCATACAGTAGATTTATAGAAAAAAGAACACACAATTTAAAAAATATAAGCTTTATAAACAGTAATACATGATTATATGACATTTCGAAAAGTTTCATTAGTGTTTTATATATTCACATGTAAACACAATTTCTTAAAGTATCAGAATTAAAATTTTCTTTAAATATTATATAAATGGTGTCACAAACTCCCATCTCCTTACAAGCGATAGCAGCGCCACCTTTTTAAAAAGAACTAATTGAATTCAGAATTAAAATGGAAGCGTAGGAGAAACATATTGAGACTTCGCGATAGCTTCTAAAATTAATATAGATGCATTAAATTGTTATTTATTTAGTGTAAATTGAGCCGTAACAATCGTGTAATGTCCAGTGTAATATTATTATGAGTGCTGCAGTAATTAAAAATTTATAGAAAGTTACAAAAGAGAAAGAGAGTAAGTGCCTTTCATTCATGGTCTTTTGTTTTAATCAAGGCATGGCAGCTCTCCATTGACAAGGTAAGCCATTTTACCTTGAATATTTTCTTTATTTTAAACAACAAAAAGTTAAAAATGGTATCCAAAACAACAAGAAAAATGTTTTTTTTTTAAACATGAAATTTATATATATTTTTTTGTATATAACAAACTTAAGGCAACGCATTTTTAGATATATTTATGTACCTTTTACTAAGAAACTATTGAGTGAGTGAGTGAATATTAACGTCGCGCTGTTCAGCTACACGACGGCTTTTGGCGACGGTAAGCGTAATTTCGAACCATGGTCAAGTGACGTGGATGACACCTGAGCTGGCACCCCTCTCCTAACTTCCACACCACACCAACGGGAGGACATTTGAGCTTTCAAAAGATTTAACGTGCATCGCTCCCCTACACGGTGGGTCTTCAGTGGTACTGGGATCGAACTATCACACGCTAGCCATGATAAGATACCTAGACCACTTGGCTAACGCGGCCATCAGAAACTATTGAACACTAAAACTTAAAAATTTGTGTGTGCATCAAATAAACATTTATCTTTATGCAGAAGTAAAATGTTTTTTAAAAATTGATCAGCCTGTTTAAAAATACAATTTTTGCAGAGTACAGTAATGAATTTAATAAAAATTTTCTTTTTCTGTGTTACGACATCTGCTTTTTAGCTAAATGTCTGAGGAATATTTCAAAAATTTGACTTCAGTGTACACAAGAATATATATAAAATATAAAATAAAAATTTCCAGTTCATGAATACAGTAGATATATAGAAAAAGGAACACACATTTTAAAAAATATAATTTTTAGAAACCAGTAGCTTTTGTATAAAATTTTACCTCATCAAAAAGATCCTGCAATGTAGCTGGTTTTTACCTTATTTTTCTTAATATTATTTTCCTCTTTCTTTCTTTTTCTTCTTTTATCTTTTCTAATTTTCATCGATCGTCCAGAAAAAGCATAGATTGCTTTCGTTAATCTTTCCCTATCGAGAATTTTCATGGCACCTACCGAGTATTCTCCTGGTTTTACTCCCACTTTCTGAAGCATTCTTAATTTGGATACATTACCATCATTAAAGGAACACACAGTATCATAAACACCAAGTGAAAGTGTTTCAATCTGTACAAATGTTGTTTTGGGAACACGTGACCAAATGACATTATGAAAACTTTCATTCGGTTTTGTGTTTTCCGATGCAAACATTTTTTCATCAAATCAGGATGGGAAAGTTCTCTAAATATAGGACGCATTGCTACTACAACATCAACCGGAAGAATATTTTTATGTTTGTAAGACTTACCCGATACTTCAGCCTTTTTATATCCACACCTGAAGCTTCACCGATAGGACAAAAACCATGTTTTTATGTGCCCATTTTTTACATATACAATATTTTGAAAGAATATCGACATCTATCACCTTACCTGTATCAATGCTGGTCACAGTGACTGCACCATTCAATGATGTGTAACCGCACTTCTGCCATGTCCCATCTACTGTTACCGCAATATTATTATTACCTTCATTTTCACAAATAGCATCCTTTGCAGCATTTTGAATGGAGTCATCGTAAACAAGTTTTGCAGCGTTTAAGATTCGATTACCGTAAGGAGAAAACCTTGTAAGTGGTTGCGGAAGATTCATTATGCCACAAAACATTTTCCCAGCTTCTGCACATCTTCCAATGGAAAGCATAGCATATACAATCCTGGTATTTATTGTAGCAATTTGCGTTCATTCATGAATATTTGAAAACGAGAATTCTACACGATATGGACAAGAACAACATTTCATGACAAATGTCTGGGCTGTCTAGATTTACCTTTTAAAACTTGCATGCCTAAACCACTGTTAAGCATTTTACAGTGAACTTCATTCTTGAAAACAAGTGGAAGAATATTCAAATTCACGACGGCATTAATAATACCTACGCTTTCATTCATAAGAAGAAAAACTCCCTTTTAAATTGTGAATTTTCTTTTCTTTTGCACATGACTCCTTTGAGTCATTTGCATGTCCAGCTCGAGGATTCACATTACTATTATTAGTGTTTGAAGAAAGGTTAGTATGATTGAGACCATACCTTCATAAAACGTAACTCTACGTTTTTTTTTAAAAAAAATTTGATCTAGAAATATTGAATAACATAAAATTCAAAATTTTTGAAATTCAGAAATTTTAAATATTGAACACTTAAAAAGGCTAAGAAGATGAACGTTTATTTGTTCCAAAATAGGTAAACAATCCTAACAGTTACACTTGCAGTCATTCTACAGTTAATTGCGTATGAATAAATAAAACAGATAGTGGCTTTGGAAGATTTTCTCAGATTTAAAAAGTCAATGTTTACATTTTTATCCGTCAATGGGACGTGGCTCATCAGCTGATTATTTTTAAAAAATCATTTTAACATACTTCTAATTAATATAATGGCAAGTACGCTCTATCAATGGAAAGGTCCTGATTTGGGGATTTTAGAAATATGAAAAACTCAAAATCGATTTGCCGAAGGTTTTCACTCTACTGACTGCCCTTAAGAGAAGTATTTAGGTGGTTGCAGGAAGCAGTGTTGACTTTGAACAAAGATAAGTGTAATTTTGGTTGGGAGAAATTAAAATACTTGGGTCCGATAATTAGCAAATATTTCATTCCAACGGATGCATCTAAGGTTAAGGTAATAATAGAGATGAAACCCCCAAAGAATGCTGAAGAAGTATAGAATATCCTGGGCATGACCCAGTGGTATCAAAAATTTATTAAAGGTTACGCAGATCTCTGCGAGCCACTTTATCAATTGAAGAAAAAGGGTAGGAAATTTATTTGGTCGGAGGAGACTCAGGTTGCTTTTGAATCCACCAAACGCGAAATTACGGAAGCACCGGTATTAAAATTACCGGATTTTAATGTGCCATTCAAGTTGTTTATCGACACCAGTTCGATTGAGATTGGAGTGCTGCTTACACAAAATCAGACCCATTGCGTATGCGTCCCGCACGCTCAATAAGGCTGAGAGAAACTACACATTTACCGAACGCGAGTGTTAAGTGGTTATCTGGGCTTTAAATAAATTTCGCACCTACTTTGGTATGCTGCCAGTAAAAGTGATAACGGATCATGCGGCATTAACCCACCTAACTAATTTTAAAAATTTATCCAGCAGAATAATTAGATGGGCACTCAAGCTAGCAGAGTTTAATGTTGAATTGGAACACCGCCCAAGAGCTCAAAATGTGGTGGCTGATGCGTTGTCTCGGAAACTGGTTGAAAGTATAGGGGGCAAAAACATTACTTGTGCAGTAATTAGAGATTTGGTACTTTCGTCAAGGGAGCAGTTTATTTCAGAACAAAGACAGGACCCTGAGTTAAGTTACATATATAGATATTTTGAAAACCCTGATGACACACAGCTCGGTTAATGCGACAGTGTGTGGGAACTAGTTTTAGGATTTTAAATTAGTTGAAGGCTTGTTATTTTATGCAAAGTATGCAATCACTCTTGGAGAATAAGAGTGTATATTCCACTATCACTGCGGTTGGAGATAATGCTTGAATCTCATGACAAGCCCATGGCTGGACACTTAGAAATGAAAAAAACTTATTTACGTGTCAGGGATGCTTGTTATTTTCCCTATATGAAAAAGTTTATATACCAATATGTTTTGACATGCGATATATGCCAATAATGTAATTACAAAAACGCGTTACCAGCTGGTTGTTTAATACCGATTGTAACTAATTATCCAAATGAAATAGTTTCATTAGCTTTATTAGGCCTCTACCCAACGTCGCGACCTGAGAGATATCGATTTATTTTAGTAATAATGGATCACTTTAGGAAGTTGTTGGAAGTTATACCCCTCAGAAAGGCTTCCTCCAAGATAATTGCCAATATCCGGTTTGAGAATTATATTTCGCGATATGGAGTTCCTGTAAAAATGATTAGTGATAAAGGTCTCCAATTTGTATCCGAAGTTTTTGAGCATTTAAGTAATAGATTAATCATAAATCTTGTCAAAACAGCTGTGTATAGACCTCAGTCCAATAAAACGGAAAGAGTTAACCGTGATCTTTTACAAATGATTGCTAGTTTCGTAAATGATTATCATGGGACCAGTTTTTACGAGAATTTGCCTACGCCTTGAGAACGGTGGTTCACGAGACCACGGGAAAAACACCAACAGAGTTATTTTTCGGCAGAAAACTTATTACCCCGTTTCAAAAATTTGTGATGGTGACGGATGTCACAGAATTTGTGGTGGGTAATGATGAGAAATTGATCAAGGAAGCTAGGCAGAATGCTAGAAAGAAACATGAAAAGTGGGCAAAGCACTACAACAGAAGGAGACGCGAAGTTAACATTAAAGTCAATGATTTAGTGTTGTTGAAACGCATCCGATAAGCTCTTCCAGTAAAAAGATGGTAGCGAAATTTAAATCCGAGTATTAGGGTCCTTATAGAGTCTTGAGAGTTCAAAATAATAATGTTGTAATTTGGAAGGCGGGTAGAAGAACAACCGTTAATATAGAACAAGTGCGAATTTACCATCAGAGAAAAAGTGATAAGGGTGTGATGGATGTTGATAGTTCAGTTAGCAGAGGATCCGAATATCAATCAAATAGTTTGGAGGTGAGTAGACCTACGTTAGATCAGTCACAGGGCTTTAGGAGTAGTGAGTCTGGTGAAAGACAGGTAAAAAAGAGGTAAAAGACCAGTGTTGCTGAGAAGAAAATTAGTCGGAAAGAGCAAGAGGTGAACAAGCGCAAAAGATCTAGTGATTCAGATGAATCTTCAATAGGGCTTATGTAATAGCAATATAAACAGAAAAGAACACATCAGGTGAGAAGGTGTAAGAGATGGATTCTTTCATCACTGTCGGAGGGACTGGACAGAAAAAGACCTCCAACCAGAGAAGCCCATAAGACGAGGAGGTGCAAGAGAGGGGTTCCTTCATAACTGTTTGAGGGACTGGACAGAAATAGATGACCACAAATCCGAGAGACTCATAAGAGGAAGTTGACGTCATCTACCGCGTCGACTGAATAAGTTAAGAAGACAGGCAGAAAGACTGAGCAGAATTTTGGACAGGTTCCAGCCGGAGGTTCAAGGCCAATTCCAGAGGAGGAAATGCACTTCAGTTGAGCCGGATCCAGCAAGGGAGATACAGCCCATACCATTTGAGGAGCAGAGAAGAAATCAACAGGAAAGACGGTTCCCGATATTCAGAAGAAAGAACAGTGAAAACACAGGAGGGACGAGTCTGGTCCAGAAGAGACCAATTCAAAAGACCAAACTCGTAAAACTTCAGACATCGCTGAGAGTCCAGACAAGGTTGCCAGGAGCCCGAGGAGAGTCTAAGAAGAAGTTCCACATCACTAGAGGTTCTTATAGGAGACATAGCAGAAAGAAGATGAAAGAGCTTTAGCCAGGTTGTATTGCTTCATTTATCTTTTTTACTGACAGGCAGTCCGGTGAATTTTTGCAAGAAGCAGGTCTTGTTTTGTTAAAGTTTTTTTTACTGTACAAAAGTCTTACACTACATTGCGGTGTATTTTCTGGTTGTGTGAAAAAGCAACTTTAGTAAACGTAAATTTTTTTCAAAGTGTGGAAAGCAATTGTATGATTACATTTGTTTACTACTTATTGAGACTTAGCTGTGGGTGCGAGAATTCCTTGTATTGTTTGTTTATAATTAATGTTTTGAAATTGTATATAATTGTGTATGTATCACACATTGGTGTATATGTTAATAAATATCTGGTTTTGGGACGCGGCGTAGATAGGACATTAACCATAATACTAATAGCGCTACGCGATTGGAATGGGAGTTTTTTTAACAAACCAGATGGTGTGTTTATATATTTAAAAAGAATTGACAATTGACATATGTGTGAAAATTCTATGTTGTCTGTGTATATTTTTAGTACTGAAATTTTTTTTTTGCACGTCCACTGATCAAGTCTCATTTCAGAGGGGCTGACCCTGATGTTTTTAAGATCATTTTAGAAGAAATGAATAATGTAAGATGACGATGGTTGTTAAAATATTTAAGTCTTACGTGTTATGTACGGCCAAGTTTTTCCCTCCCTTGAGAGGTTTTTCCTTGGTCCTCGCTCAAATGGGGTAAACCTTAAATAAGGATTGTAAAATTG
Organism: Trichonephila clavata; assembly: GCA_019973975.1. NCBI lineage: Eukaryota > Metazoa > Arthropoda > Arachnida > Araneae > Nephilidae > Trichonephila > Trichonephila clavata. The sequence goes on along the minus strand of BMAO01018509.1, from coordinate 24,179 downwards.
GAGGTCTTGTGAGTAATATAAAATTTTCAGCTAGTAGCTTTGGAGTGCTTTTTTAATGTAGCGTATTGTTATGTAGGGGTTAATGCTAATTTCGAGTTTGAGATTCCTTGGTAGTTTAAGTGTAAATTTTTTTCAACTTAATTTCTATCGGGTCATTAAGACCCTCAAATAAATCAAGTTTTCTTTTTGGAGGGGCTTGTGACCGATCTATATAACTTTTGAATAATCCTCTTGTGGAAACTTTGGGGGCTAGCCTTCACGTTAATTCACCGCCATCTCTCAGGAATAAATCTTGATATGTAGATTAGTTTGAATATATAAAGTCAAGGTTTTATAAATGTAAGATAGAAGAAGCAGAGGAACAGTTGTGGTGATACGTAGGTGAGATATAATTCATTATCACAACTTGAGCTTAGGTCGGAGTTTGAAACTATAATAAATTAGTGGATTAATAAATAATAAGCTAAGATAGATTGGATTAGATTAAATTAAACAGATTACTTGAGCTTGTTTATTTAGTGTACATTGCTCTCTTTATATCACTCCTAGGGTCTCCTCTTGTAGTTTCCCGTGTGGTTGGTTTGTGTGCTTGAATAGTAATAAAATAAGAATAATTATGAAATTTTCTGGTGATGCTTTGTTTCCCCAAAATCCTTAGGTAGGCAGGACGGTGAAGGAGCGGCTTCAAATAGAATGCGCTGACAAAGTAATCAAAGAGATATATGTGTGTATGTGAACCAATGCAGCCTATAAAATTTGAGACACTCTCATCGAAAATTCAAAATGAAATGTCTATTTTTAAAAATGTCAAAAAGACGTGGTGACTACCTCGAAAGGACATTCATCTATTTAATGACGATAAAGCCAACAAGTGTAGAATCTGAACAAGCATTATCTTCGGCAGGACAATTTGTAACAGAAAGAAGAAGCCGTTTGCACGATGAAACGAGCTGTATTTTTTAAAAGCTTATTTACAAAAACACAAGAAAAATGAAGAATTTTTTTTTAAAATTTCGTTATGAACTATTTTTTATTTGTTTTTTGAATGAATTAAGTTGTTTCAATAAATAATATTATAAATCCAATTTCTTAAAATTATGTTATCAGTTTTATTACTTAATTTCAACTATGCTAATGTGTAAGTATATTTCATTAATAGTTCAATCCTAACCCAGGTACCAATCCCGGGATTTGGATAATATAATCCCGGGACTAAAATATAAAACGGGATTGCAAACCCTAATCAATGGGGAGCACCTAATCTCGTTTTCGATTCGGCCTCATATAAGATCCTGATCCAAATAATTTTGATTATCAAATATTGCGTTCCCGGACGTATTCTGCGGCAAAACTGAGAAATCGTATACCTCAATCTCGTTTGAATAACTGCATTGCTTTGTGAATACTAAAAATGAAATATGTTATTTTTTGTTGACTTTGGAGACATTATCAATGACTATGTACGAGGATTGATCCAACAAAAAGAAGAAACGAGCCTTACAGTAGTCGCATACGATGTGTAACATCTGACATGTTGCCGTGGTAAATTCGCAATAGCAACTTAAATCCCGAAAAAAATGAATCGAGTATGATTGGAAATAATTTTCTAAGGAATAATTATATCTTTATTGAAAATTTTATTTAATTAACACAAGGAGTAATGTAATTTTTTATCAAAAATAATTATTCTTGTTCAATTTGGGGAAGAGCGGTAATGATAATTTATGATAAATAAAATATGGCACATATACTTGTGTTTTCAAAGTATTTAAAAACCGTTGAAAAATAGCGTCAATAACAGTACCAGTGTTAGTTGTCAAAACATTTCGGTTTGTGTTCATTTCGAGCTTGAGTTCATCATTCAAAAAAGCTATGAGTGGCTCGGCTTCCAGCAAACTAAAGTTAACTTTAAAATCACCATTCAAAATCATAAGAAGCGAGTGATAGTTTTTTTTAAAAAAAAAGAGCAGTACCACCTTCGGTATATGGTAAAAGTAAAAAATGCAGGAAATCTTTAATTTTTTGAACCGTTTGATTCGGAGAAATGTATACGACCACCGAAATCACTGTTTGTCCATTTTCAAATAAGCATTTTGCGCATATATGTCCCCAATATCTTGACTAACAATACCCAGTCCACTTGTGTGACGATAAGTAATATCCATATTTCGAGCCACAACATGCGAGTTGTTCTATTTACGATAGATCGCAACACCAGCTGCTCTGTGGCCCGGTCGTTTAAATTGTACTCAGCAATCGAAGTCAGGTATCGAAACACGTTCATCATTGTCTAACCACGTCTCTGCCTAAAGGACTTAGCTTCTTCTCTGGTCCTAAAGTGAGAAAACAAAGATCCCACGCCTAGACCGCAGGGGGTGGGGCGGAGCCCCTCCCGAATGAATTAGAAAAAGAGAACTTCACTGAATAGCGCGCGCTTCCTCAACTTCCTGTTACGCATTTCCGTCCCTTTTCACGAAATCACTCCCACAAATCTCCAGCAATCGAGAGGAAAGATGTTACACATCAAAAGTTTGCAAGAAATAGTAATTGTGGATAGGAATATTGTTTACTCAGAGTGGAGACAGATGACGCTTGCGTTGTCTTACACCGGTTGTGCGAGTAGATAGCGTTAGTACTCAGACTTGTAAGAGCGACAGTAATGACAAGACGTCTAGACAAGTGGTCTCACATAGAGGTGCGAGCCGTGACACGATTCTTATGGAACAATAATATGTCCCCATCTGACATTCACAGACAAATAGGGGAAGTGCGTGGGGCGAAACAATAAGTAGACAGCAGGTAGCGAAGTGGTGGTGTTCCTTTGAAGTGGGAGCAGAGCAAGTGGAAAACCCTGATATGGAAGCGTGCGGACGTCCAAATTCTGTATCGTTCAGCCTCAACACGATACTTGTTGAAAAAATGATCAAAGGCGTTTGACGAGTAACCGTACGTAAGATTGCCTCAGAGTTGGGAATGAGCTATGATGCATTTTAGTTTTTTGTTACTGATGTGCTTCTGTATTCCGAGAGCTGTCTCAATGGACAGGGACTTGATCGTAACCAAGACGGGTTAAACAAATTGTCCAACGGTCTGATAAATGCCTAAACAGGTTTGGTGATTTTGTGGAAAAGAGACTCACACGTCTCTTAATTCCCATTTGTATCTTGTGTCTTTTGTTAATGAATAATTTTTCATTTGCCTTGTAAACCTTTTTTGGATCACTCTTCGTATATTTAAATTGCAAAAAACAATTTTTCTAATAAAATTAATGTACATAGATTGCTTTTGTTAAATTTAATAAGAACATATCCCAAATTCGATAAAAGGATCGAAGGTGGTAGCCTACTTTTACATAGGGGCCCAGGGCCTCAAAAAGTCTTTAGATGTGACTAAGTTCCAGCTGTAACTTTTATCTACAGTTAGGACAGTTGGAAAATACTTCTCAAAGGTTTCTTGTGCCCTGAAAACTAAATTGCACTAAGAAAACCCTAACATAAATAATAAAGTGCTAGAAAATTTTAAAATGTAATATTGTAGGTTTGAATAAGTCATCAGAAAAGTAAAAGAAATTTAACCCTTTGTGTGTGGTACTTTCTTATACGAACCACCTACTTTAAAATTACAGAGAATAACCATTTTTACGAATATTCTGACGATACTTAGCAGAACACTCTTTTGATTCCACTCTTCCAGGATATAAGACAGCATGGATTCTATGATGAGTATTTTAGAGCGGAAGAATATAGATATATATATAGTTTTAAAACTGAAGTAGCTGCGTTTTCAGTTGCCATTTTGATCGGATTGCCAGGATCATCATTTTTATTCCGCAAAAATAGTAATGTCAAAAGGAGAGTGTCATATTTTTTATATGTTAGTTAAGACCTTAGAAAATGATTTAACTATTTATTATAAGTGAACAGTATATGTAATTTATTTTATAGTTGATTTAACTTTATGAACTTTGTGGTACTTATAAGTACGGCCAGTACTCTGGATGTTAGAGAAAACAGTGTTTACTCTTCGTCAGAGTAGTTTATTATTTTTTTTGTTGTGTTGTGCGACATTACTACATAGTTTTAGAAACAGTACAATAGTATACTTTTTGTCAGTTATTTTTAGTTTAACTTAACTATTTTGCTTATTAATTATTAAATAAATTATTTTGCTTTTATTTTCTTAATGTTTTCCAAAAAAAATTTGAAATTTGAATTAGTTTGCTTTTTTTGCCCAATAATTAAATATAATATCTATTCTTTATTCAAAACTAACATTTCAATTTCTTTGTTTGTAATTGAGATTTAAACATTATAGAAGGTTTTAAAGGTGCTATAATGCTTTTCTCTCTTCTTAGAACGGTTTGGAAGAAAGAAGCTCGGCTTTCAAGAGGTTTTAGATTTATTACGGAACCTAACATTTGTTAAAGCGTTGATGCTCTAACAGATGATTATTCAGATGAAGAAGTCCCAACAAACAATGTGTTGGAATTTTTGTCAGATGCTTAAGAAGACGATCAAGAGACTGTACAAGACCCAGAATACAGTGGTTCATGTACAGGAAATACAGTATTTCCTACCCCAAGATGCAGTACTTTAAAAAACATTTGGTCGAAACCTCACTCAAAATCCGCAATGTGTAATGTATTTTTGCGTATTAATGAAAAGAAAAACTGTTTCTTTGAATATCGTCAAATTAAATGTGTGTGAAAACCCGTTTTTATGCTTAAGAAAGCAATTAAGTTTTTATAATTTTCAAAGATAAATGTTTTGTGCTGTATCATTTATTATAGTGGTTATTATGCTCTCGTTATTTAGTATTTTTAAGGGTTAAAACTGCGTTAAAAGAGTCATTCGTACTTTTCGTATTATGAGAATATTTGAGACCTTTATGGACTTTAAAGTACCAATTTAATTAATTAGCTTTCCAAAGCTGAGTATTTTATTTATGTATATATCTTCATTTTCAATCTATTGATTCAAAACAAAATATTACACGGTAAAGATTGCTGTAAATCATTATGCATTAGGTAAATGGTTAAGTAATAAAAAAAAACTGTTTCTCAACATAAAATTTTCATTGCTAATTTTTTAGAGGTAAAACCTGTGTTATATCTTACTATTTCTTTAAACACACCCCCATTGTCTCTGTTCCTTTTTGTTAATTTAGCAATTTTTATAGTTTAAATTAAAATATGCAAAATCATAAATTATCTCTTTCTCTTTCCATATGGAAAAGAATACATAGATTTATTAGTTCAATATTTATCATTGCTTGAAGAAGTTTCAATCATAAATTAATCTATGAAGTAAATCTTGCAAAATTTGTGACAAACAGTTTTTACAATACTACTTGTTTTTCCAATGCTACATATGCTTAGGATAAGTGACTATCTTAAAGAAAGTGCGAAATAAAATTTAAACAGCAATACAGATTCCATGATCTTCAGGGATTCATGCAATATTGATGACTCTTGTTTTTTTCTTGCTCTTTCTCTTCTTGATGCAATAGCAGAAGATGGTCACTATAATTTCAAACAAATTCATAACAGCAATCATAGATACACCCATCCACATACCGAGAAAACCTCCGATGTTACTCATAACTTCTATGATCTAAGAAAAATACAACAATAAAAAAAATATTAAAGGGTCTTATACCTTTTAAAATTTCGGAAAAATCGATTTTTTTATTATTATTTTATTTTATAGAGGGAACCTTTCTGAACGTTTTAAAAGAAACCGCATGAAGATATTCCCAATAGAACGGAAGTTATTAAGAAAATAAAAATATCAGAAAAGGTGATTTAAGTATTGTTTACATTTTGGTGGCTCGATGACAGCTGTCATGCCACTAGTGACAGCTAGTCGGTGACAGCTGCGTTTCTCTGTTTCTTATTTTTCCATTCTAATTATAATCAAATGCTTGAATCTAAGCCTCAAATATTATTATTATTGTTCTGAATATATTAACTACAACTTCTACCAACTTTATATTACTTTAACTTCTACTTTGTTTTGATAAAGTGATTCCTGATTCTATGCTCGCTCGTTAATGCTTTTCACATCATATAGTATATATAAAATAAGTTTTAGGAAAAATACTTGTTTCTTATAAACTTTTTAATGATGAATTCGACTGAATCTGCCAAAAGATCTTCAGGTAAACGTCCAAACAAAAGGAAGTTTACTGGTAATATGTACACGAGGGGCAAAGCTGTACACAGTGTGCATGAATCGCTAAACAACAGTGCATCTGGAAAGAAGATTCAGTTGCAAGATGTTGATTCATCTTTTATTGAAAATAATGATGGTTTTGATGGCTATAGAGTCTTTGACAAAAATATTATGTTTACAAACATTCAAAACTTTGCTTCTTGCAAAAAGTGTGGTGGAGATATCACACTAACAGAACAATGTGTAAGAGGTTTGTCTAGTGTTTTTTCTATTCAATGCAAGAACTGTAATGACTTATGTTCGTTTAGAAATTCGAAAATGTTGGGTGAAAGAAAAAATATTCCTGAAATAAACAGACGTTTGGTGTATGCGATGAGGACAATCGGTCAGGGCCATGCAGCAATGACAACTTTCTGTGGTGTCATGGACTTTCCTCCACCAGTTGCTGAAAAATCATATAATAACGTTATAAACAAACTACTATTGTGTAGTAAAGAAGTTGCAGAAGCTTCAATGCAAAATGCAGCTTTGGAGGAGGTGACGTTGACAAATTCTTCTGATATAATAATTAGTGGAGATGGAACGTGGAAAACCCGTGGCTATTCTTCTCGTGTTGGTGTGTGTGCTGTCATAGGGGACAGAACAGGAAAGGTTATTGATGCGGAAGTGATGTCTTCTTACTGTAAGGGATGTGACTCTTGGAAACGAAAAAAGCTCACCTGCTTACAAAAAGTGGAAAATTCTTCACGTTAAAGAGTGTTTGAAAAACCACAACGGCTCAGCTGGCATGATGGAGACTGTGGGAATGGTTCGTATATTTCAGCGCTCAATAAGTCATCGTTCTGTGAGGTATACATCTTACATCGGGGATGGTGACTCCAAAACCTTCTCATCTATTACTGCATCCAATCCATATGGAGAAAATATCTCCGTTTCAAAAATTGAATGTGTTGGACATGTTCAAAAAATAATGGGAACTCGTTTACGAAAGTTAAAACAATTGAAATCTAAACTCAGTGATGGGAAGTCAATAGGTGGAAAAGGAAGGTTGACCGATAGAATGATAGACTTAATGACATCATACTATGGAAATGCAATCCGACAAAACAAAACATGCCTGTTAGATATGAGAAAAGCTGTTTGGGCTTTATATTTCCATCTGCGTTCAAGCGACGAAGAGCCATTGCACAGTTTTTGCCCTGTAGGCCCTAATTCTTGGTGTAAATATCAAAATCAGTTATTAGAGGGCAGCGTTGAAACTTTTAGACACAATAACAAATTGCCAGTGGCAGTAATGGATGTCATAGAACCTATATTTAATGATCTATCGCAACCTAAACTCCTACAAAAATGTCTAGGGGGTAAAATCCAAAATAACAATGAATCGATTAACTTAATAATATGGAAGTTATGCCCGAAAACTTTAGGTTGTGGTAGAAAGATTGTTGATATTTCCACAAATGAGGCAATTGTCATTTTCAATGATGGCAATCAAGGCAGATTAAAAATAATGCAATCTCTTGGTATGACTGTTGGGGATTTTGCACAGAAATTTGTTACACTTGTGGATAAAAAAAGAATTCAAACTGCTGAGCAACATTTTAATCTCCTCACAAAGGAAGTGCGACAGGCTAAGAGAATGTAATTTAAAGCTACCTGTAAAAAATTAACTGAAAAAGAGGGAACATCATATGCATGTGGTGAATTTTAACATTTTAGAACCATTGTAATACACTGCATTCTACCATAAATAATTTAATATTTATAAAAAGTAGTTATTAATTAAGATATTGGTTGTTTTTTAAGTAATATTTATGAAATTTTTAATTTTATTTTGAAGAAATGAATCACTTTGTTGTATTTTGATTATTTCGTGGCTTTTGATATCATTTTGATGTTTGTACTGCATTGGTAAAATATATTTTTTTAGTTACAATAATTTTAATAAATGGATGTTTATTGACTAAATAAACTTCACGTTAGTTTTAATTTAAATTTATTTATTATTTGAATCACCAAAATAATATATATATAAAGCTGTGGTGAATTTTATTTTTGATGTCTATTTTCTCGTAACGTAATTTTTCACATTACGTGCAAAATATATGTTTTTAATTATAATAATTTTAATAAATGGATGTTTATTGACTAAATAAATTCACGTTAGTTTAATTTAAATTTATTTATTATTTGAATCACCAAAATAATATATATATCAAGCTGGGGTGAATTTTATGTTTGATGTCTATTTTCTCGTAACGTAATTTTTTCACATTACGTGCAAAATATATGTTTTTAATTATAATAATTTTAATAAATGGATGTTTATTGACTAAATAAACTTCATATTAGTTTTAATTTAAATTTAGTTATAATTTGAATAACCAAAATTATATATATATAAAGCTGTGGTGAATTTTATGTTTAAAGTCTATTTTCTCAGAACGTCATTTTTTCTTATTACGCGCAAGATATTTTCAAAACCGTTTCTTGGAAGTTGGTAAAATTTTTACTGGAGATTCTAACCATATTTGTACTCAAAATGACGAACCAGTTTGAATTTTTAATGAAAAAATTTAAAATTATTAATAAAAAATAGCAATTTTTTTAAAAAAATTAAAAGTTTAATTTTAAACTTTTTTAGTTTGTTAAAAAATTTAAAACAGTGTTTCATGCTTCGTCATTTTAAAGATAAAACAATTACCAACACTGAGCAAAAATATCATCAAAAAATATTGGAAACTTTTTTTATAAAGCTGCGCGCAATGCATATCACTTGCGAAAAGAAAACCAAAAGTTACTTTTGTAATTAGCCAATTAAAAAAATTTATCTTAATTAAAAATGTGTTCATTGGATATGTTTTGAGCAAAGTAATATCTATTTGTTTATTCCTCCAAAATTTACATTCCTGGAAACAGTAATAAAAAATTTATAGAGCTTTAAAGTTGTATTACATTTTTAACCATTTTTGACCTTTTAAAAGGTATGTGACCCCTTAAACATTTATATTAGATAGTTCTACAAACATTGTGCACAAAGAGAGAGTATGCTAAAAAAACATTGTTTGAGTCATGTCTTGCTGTTGGTATACATTTTTCTATAACATATCTGATGAATTATAATTACCAGTAATATATGTAATTAGTTACAAATAGCTGAAATGAGACAAAGTAATACCTCGCTATAATCAATAATTAATATTTTTTCGACAAGAACTAGTAAAAATATGAAGAGGGGAGGTTGGATGTATATACTTCCATTTAGTGCAAAAGGGATATGACTAAAGGTAATCTCCTAAGACAGTATTAAAGATTCCTAAAATATGTTTATTTCAACTTTTGTAAACGTTAAAATGATGCATATTTTGTTGCTATACACCAGGGGTGGCGAACCGTTATGAATCAACGTACCATTTTTTCTAAGGAAATGTTTAATGAGATATAGACATACCGCAAAATAATTTTGACTTGTGATTATAAGGAAAATAATAAAACTAATTACCAACAACTCAAAACTCTTTATTTACTACGAAAAATTCCTTTTAGCACTGTATAGTAGTAAATGTTTTAGTTATACGTGTAATTCAAATTAAAGTAACATTAATGTGACTTTTGTTGTTGCAGATTAGATGGCATAACTTTAAATAACTTATAATAGGATTGTAAGATGTTACTTTTAGTAGAATGCATGCTGAATTGGAGTCATCTGTCAAACGGTTTCTAAGCCAGTCTTTAATGTTTTTCATCTATGAATATATTGACTGGTTCAAAATTACGCGGTCCGTCACCAAAAGCCTTCGTGCAGCTGAACAGTGCAACGTTAATATTCACTCACTCACTCACTGAAGATAAAGACTCACAGGCATAGGTAGATGAAGATGAGGTTATAATAGCATGAATCAGCTTCTTCAAACAGTTAAATGTGTCTGGAAAAGAATTCCATGTTTCCAAACTTTCATTACTGGCATTTTTACTGTATATCAATTCCACCTTTTCCTTGTTTCAATAAACTTTTGAATCCATACTGAACTACACTGGAAATGAATCAGTTGCATTTCAAATTCTTCATTTTCCAACCAGTTGAACTGGGACAAGTTCAGTTTATCAAATAAAGTCTCACATCAGGGTAAATAATAAACCTGAACTTTTCCGATAATTTTTAAACTGAGAACATCTCGCTGAAAATTCCTTGATTAAAGAATCCATTACAGAAATAAATTATTTTATAACTTTTTCCTCGTCTGGTTTCTTATGCATAAAAACTCGTCTGTTCTCATGTCTGGAAATAAGTATTCGATATTTTTTCAAGTATGGGAAGTACTTGTAATTTCTTGTAATAATATCGTTTATGAAAACATGCAGTTTAACGTCAAAAGTGCGAATGAGATCCCTCATAAAGATTACTTAAGTGAACTTTGTTGTTTTGGACTAAAATGCAAACCATTTTGATCGGTGGCGCGCCAACAATGGCACGCGTACCATCGGTTCTCCATCCATGCTACATATATACGCTCTACAACTTACAAAGCAACGTAATAGGAAAATGTTTTCGGAATGGGAATAAGTTGTGTGTATATACTTACTTTACGATAGAATAGGTGAAATGAGTAAGTTATGTCGACCAATGACTAATTAACAAATACCAGGGCACAGAAAAAGCCGGATGGTGTATAAACCAGAAGCCATTCCAATGCTAAAGTATAACTTTTAAAAATGTGGATCAGTCAACCTTTATGAACTGTAGAAATGCCTTTTTTATGGATTCGGGAATAACATGAGTAGTTGTCAGTATACGAGATAGGATGTTTTACAGAATTCAGGATCCTCAAAATGAGGATCACTCAGCATTTGAGTCAAAACGATGTTACCATTCGACGATTCTGGCTGATGAACCTTGGCGAAACTCTGTTTCAACACAGAAGCAGTCAACAAAATGCAAGTACAGAGGGATTTTCTCTGCTCCTGATGCATCCTTATGTCGTGTAACCTATCCGACGTGTAACCAGGATGCCCGTGAACACAGTGACTATCTGAAGATGATTCATTGAACGAGGGCCATTGTGCTGACTGACCTCACCGTTGAAAACTGTTTGTTGTATTTTTTTGTGGTTTGGGGCATGTTTGACTTTTTTTTCTCACGAATTGGATTATAACTGGATTCAGCGAAAAGTCCCCCCCCTTTGAGTTGAGTTCTGATGGCTAGCGATGACGTCTGTGACAATAGTAGAATGCTGTGAATCGTCTTCAGTCACTCAGCCAGACAACCAGGTTTATTGATATGGTTTACTATTCCTTTGGTTGTCTTCCGTGGCATTCTTATATCACAACAGTTCATTAAGGTGTATCTGAACACGTTGAAAATGACTAAATTCATTCAAGACAGTATTTTCGTTTTTTCTTTTATTGAATAGAGCTATTTTTTTTTGACCTTACAAAACATACTATGTTTTATTTCTACGCTACCTAGAGGCCAAGTTACAATCAACTTTACAAAGTTAGAAAAAGCGGAAGTGGGTTTTTGATCTACCAGAAGTGTTCATTTAATTGCTTAAAATCTATCATGGTGAGTCTGATAACTCAAAATATTAAGAATGTATTTCTATAAAACTTTTTGTACCTGATATTTATGTTATTTTCTAGAGAATGTACTAAAATAGTTCTTAAAGTATGAATACTTTTTGAGTTTTGGCTTGCTATTTAAATAATGGTCTCATAAAGAATATAACATTTCTTATAATATTTACTCAATCAGCAATAAAATTTTCAAATTTTAATAAAACTTTAAAATTTTAGTACATTTTTCTGGATAAATGCATCTAATTTGTTTAAGTAATACTTTTACTAATATGTGTCTTTTTTTACTTTTTTCTCCGACTGCTTTGAAGTTTTCAAAATTATTGCTAAAATTTCACTTATAATTGAGATTTTTGTAAAATTCAGGTAATTTATTTAAAATATTTATAGGTTAAATAGTAATATTCATTGGTATTGAGTCCTAAAAAGCATTTATAATGTTTTAGTATGATATTTTGTTAAAAAGTACTCTGAACGTGTTCGGATACCTTAACGAGATTCTACACCCTGTAGTGTTTTCTTCCTTTCACATATCCCTGGGTTTATATTTCAACAAGCCCAAACACATATGGCGCGTCTTTCTGCTGATTGTCTTTCTGTTTTCCCCATAATTCCCTGTATGCTGCGTTCACCAGATTTCTCCCAATAGAGCAGCTTTGAGCTCTAACTAGTTGGAGTCTCTGACCATCCCTGGATTGCTCCGAACTCCAATGGAACACGTATGATAAAATGTCTCACAAGTGAACATTTGTGAATTCTATAAGTAATTTTAAACAGGATAACAGCTGTATCATGGCCCAAGGTCACCCCCTTAGTTTTGGCATGTAATTGTTCCGATTTTAACATGCCGATCTATTCTGGAGCCCAGTAAAATTTCCCCCAAGTGAGCAACCTTACTTTACCGTATACGTGAAGTGCAATTATGTTTCTTTGAAATTAAGTGACAGGTACCTGGTACCTTTCATAAGAAAGTCTAGTGTAAATCAGACTTCAGGCTAAACCTAGACTCGTCGGAACACATGCCCACTGTGACGATGTCTATACACAAACACATTGCATGTTCTCTACTCCTGGCTAACCATTGTCGACAGTGAATTGCCGAGAGAGAAACACATCTGAGAAGCCTGCGAGAATGTACATCAATATGTCCCAAACCTCTTTTCACAGTTTTGTTTTGAAATTGTCTTATCTGTGGTTGCAGATAGCTGATGAGACAGGTCGGAATGCTCTAATCCGTTTGTTTCTATTTGAAGTTAATGCCAAACATCGGTTTATTCGGCTTTATGACTCGGAGGTGATCTGTATTATAATGTCTCCTGACCTTTCTTTCCTCTTGAAATCGTTGCCAAAGCTTAGAGATGACACTTTCGGTAATTCCAAATTACTCTCATACTTCCATCTGAGTGCGTTGTATTCCATGCTGCTGACAATCTAACAACGTACAAAAACATCCTCATGCTTCCTCTGTGTCATAACTATTCGGCTTTGTGTCAAGCAACCATATACTCACAATCACCTTGCATTTTGGTACAACCCAGCTGAGGATTATAGTTTCAGCCGGCATGTTCTTATTGGCACAATGACGGTAGTGTGTCCTTATTGCAAGGCTCTGAAATTTAGAGAACTAACAAGAGCAATATGTTGTGCTGCTGAAAAAATTAAAAAGGCAGCAACATGGCAGTTTTGGGCATGCAACTAGAAACAAAATATAGAAATGTAGTTATGCACATAGATGAAGTCACAAAATATCAGACTGGAAGATGCATAAGCAACAACAAAGCTGTCAGGAGAATTCTTTCGTTTCCTATACACAAACGAAGTCCTTTTGTTGTTCACTTAGCAGTACATCTAGGAAATGGACAAGGTGTTTATTTCACAGCTATAAATGCGTAACAAATAGCACTTAATCTACCAGCTACAACATTAACTGCTTTCTTCACGTTATCTCAAAATGACGCGTTTGCAAGAAAACTGCCAACCTATTACACATGGAATGCAAGTAGAAGATTATTTGAGCGACGTAAATGAGGTGAGCAGATCACTGGACAACCTGGCATATTTAAAGAAACGACTATTGGCCAACTATAAACTGTATATACCAATCAGAATGAATGCTTCTTTCTACGTATACTATTGGTAAATGTGCCTGGTCCAGCGTCTTTTCAACAACTGAAAACCGTCAGTGGATTTGCACATTCCACTTTCCGCACTGCATGTCAAGCTCTAAATTTATTGGATAATGACTTACCCTGGGATGTCTGTATTAATGATGATTGCAACATGTTGCATTCAAAGGAAATTCGTGCGTTGTTTGCAATCATATTGGCTGTCTGGTCTCCTTCATCTCCTACATACTTATGGGAGAAATATAAATCGCACATGGCGGAAAATATTTTTCATCGAATGTGCAAGGAAAATCCTAATATGGATATGGATATGACAGTAAACACTTCTAATGAAGCATTGATAATGATTGAAGATTTGTTTTTAGCAATAGCAAACAAAATTCTTAATCAGTTAGGCATGCCATCACGAAATTGATCTGCTGCTGCTTCATTTGATGCAAAATTGCGTCGCGAACAAAACTACAATATAGTTGATCTTTTGTCATATGTCTCATCAAATATTCCTAAGCTAACGCTTGAGCAAAAAGGCATTTATGATCAAATAATGCAAACTATTAATAGTGTCTGAGAATGGAAAAATCTTCTTAGATGCGTCGAGAAGTACTGTTAAAACATTGCTAATCAAATTTATTCTGGCAGCAATACGATCCCAAATGACATAGCCTTAGCTCTTGCGTCATCAGGAATAGCTGCAACATTGTTACCAGGTGGAAGAACTTCTCATTCCGCTTTGAAATTGCCATTGAATATTAAACACATTAAAACTCCCACATGCAATATTTCCAAAGCATCAAGCATGGGAAAGGTATTACAGAAATGCAAACTTATTGTTTGAGTTTAATGTACATTGGCACACAAAAAATCGCTTGCAGCTCTTGATCGATCATTACAAGCTTTGCGTGGAAACACTAGATCGTTTTTGTGGGAAAGCATTAATTTTTCTGGCAAGAGAATACAAGCCAACATTACCTGTAATTCCTCGACTGACATCAGCAGATGAAATAAATTCTTCTTTGAAACACTCTGCTTTGTGGCGACACGCGAAGACCTTGAATTTATTGATAAATACGCGTGTCCATTTCCAAAATGATTGATCTGCTGAAATTTTCTCATGTCAATTGCTGGATATTGGAAATGGAAAGCTACCAGTAGAATTGACCTCAGGGCAAACTTCATTGCCTCATAACTTCTGCAATTTGGTGACACCCAAAGAAGAATTGGTTGAAAGAGTATTTCCTAACATTCAAACGAATTTCAAGAATCTCAATTGGTTGAGTGGAAGTGCTATTCTTGCTGCCAAGAACAAAGACGTCTAACAGCTTAACAACATCAATCAGTCTCGCATTCAAAATGAAACAGTCACCTATAAGTCTGTTGAGGAAGTAGATGAATCAGTGAATTACCCTATAGAATTCTTGAATTCACTTGATCTGCCAGAAATGCCAACCCCACATACTGCAGTTGAAAGTTGGCGTGCCAATTATTATGTTGCAAAATATCAACTAGCCAAAGCTATGCAAGTTACACGACTTCCAGTGAAAAAAATAATAAGCAACATCATAGAGAAAGCAATTTTGACTGGACCTTTCAATGGTGAAGATGTCCTCATTCCTTGCATTACTAAGATACCAACTGATATACCATTTCAGTTTAAGAGATCCCATTCGATTGGCGTTTGCTATCACTATCAATAAAACTCAGGGGCAATCTTTAGAACTGGGTGGTTTAGATTTAGAGACAAATTGCTTCTCTCATTTATAATTATATGTTGCATGTTCTAAGTAAACCGGACAATCTATATATCTACACTGAAAACGGAAAAACTTAAAAATGTTGTCTACCCAGCAGTATTGTAAAAATAACCCTTTGCTTTCAAGGACTCCAGGGTAGAGCCATTTCATCAAATTTGGGTTTATTTTAACTGTTTAATACGGTTTTTTAAAAATTTAAACTGATATAATTTCTTTTATCAGTTTTGGGCTGCTTTGTGTGTGTGTTATTTTTATGTTTATTACTATTTTATGAACTGCATGAACCTATTTATGTATTTTTGCATTTAATTTATTGTTATGATTGTTTCTTATTTATTTTTATGATTTGTATTTAATTGATTTTTGCAAATGATGGTTTCTTATATATTTTTGTGCTATGCATTTATTTTGGTTTATGATTATATCTTATATATTTTTATACGATTTGCTTTTATTTTTGCTTATGATTATTTCTTATATCTTTTTGGGATTTTCATCTGTGAATTTCGTTTATAATTATTTCTTATATATTTTTAGGATTTGCAATGCATTTCATTGTTTGATTGAATATTTAAATGTTTTGAAATTACCCAGCTTTTCCTCATGATTTGAAATTCAAAACAATTTTAAGTTCTCAGACCTCCATCACTGTAATGAAACCAGACTATCCATTAAGAAAACTATGCCCAATATATAAGAGTCCCTATTGGTTAGATGGACAAGATCGTTTTCTTTTCCATGAAACCAAACTAAGTCACAGCAACGCGAGGTGGGTACAGTTAATTAATTATTTTGTAGAAATTTCATCCGTTCATCAATCATAAGCTTAATTTATGAAATACTAAAAGAAACCATTGAAAAAAAATAACCTTCAAAATACAAGAACAAATGTTAAAATGTTTCTATCATATAAAATTTGCTATTTTTTAAAGTTTTCTTTCCTTATACAATGAATATAAAAAATGAAGATTCTAAGAAAGTATTTTCGTTTTATAAAATAATGAGTGTTAGATTAGTCCTTTTTAATAGGATGTATCAACTGCTTTCTTTCTTAAGAAATGACTCACTAAAAAAGAAAAGGGAAGAATGAAAAACCTTAAAAATATAAGAAAATGCAAAAACTTTTTTTCGAATATTATTTTCTTAATTTTGTTAATACATTCAGTCTCTTTAAAGTATTTTTTCTTTTACTTCTAAAAACTTTTTTTAAACTTAAATATTTTAACACAGTACTGGGCTAAAATTTGAAAAATAAGCCAAGCCAATGCAACTCTACACCCAAGCGATTGGAGGTTCCCCGCAGGAAAATGGCACTCCGTTACCATTCAATACATTTAATGAAAATAAAAATGAATTTCTCAGCTTTTTTCCTCATGGTATTTTTATAGCTATAAATTTTAAATCCAATATTGAAACTTCCAGAAGTAAGCAGTTGTTTGAATAGCTAAAGCTAAGAAATTGTTAAATCATTATTTAACAGATTCAATATTTAACATTATAATTACGGATTCAAATCAATATATTTCTTTAAAAAATAAGCAGCATTCTATACATTTCTAAATTAATTTTAAGAAAATAAAATCGTACAATATCTGTTTTCTTCTATGTGTGGATAAAACTAAATTAGTTTTTTTTTACTCATTTCTATGCTAACGGTATGTAACGATTGATTGGTAAATAAAAATTTTTAATCTATTTAATAATTGTACATTCTAAGAAAGTATTTACTGTTGAAATAATGAATATTCTTAGTTTTTTTCAATGTATTATATCAGAAGTGTTAACTTTATTGCTTTAAATTATGTTTTATTCATAAAGTATTCTTTCGTTTTGTAAATCAAATCCAAAAAAGAAATTAGAAGGAAGAACTTATTTTCCGTGTGGAAAAAAAGAGGTGTATGTTTAACACTCGAGAATTTCCGCGCAACGCTGGGCTAAATGGAGAGGAAAGAAACATGTCTGACAAGGAAAAGAAGGGGAACTAATTAAAAAAAAGAGAAATTTGATGACATACTTACTCAAATTAGTCAACCCTACTTAAATTACGCAAACACACACAGGAGTCCTGCGTCTAGAGGCTAAGGAGTAATTCCCATGGTGATAAAGCTATACATTCGATAAAAGCCCGTGCAACTCCGGGTTAAGCGGAGGGGAAAGGAACCCTTCCGACTGGTCAAAGAAGAAATTTCAAAAACGTGAATTTTAATGAAATATTAATATAGGAGTCTTACCCACCCCAGAAGTGCTGATATTGAGAAAGGAAGGGAAAATTTATAAACTAGAGAAAGCTCGTGCAACACTGGGGCATGCAAAATGTCCTAAATAAAAATTCAAGATTAAATTTATTTAATTGTTGAGTACCCATAGCACTTGCTTTCAATTTATTTCACAATAAATATAAAATCGTAGCAACAGCCAAAATTTTAAAAATGTAAACATTTAGATATAATGCGGTTTATGGAATAAGTGGATACAAATGTGTTTGATCTAGCAGATGGATAGAGCCAATTTCAGCTTTATTAGGCAAAAAGAGAAAGTCCGATTGAATTTTTAAAATTTATTTTAACTTTAGAATTTGCACCAAATTTCGCTGTTCTATTAAGAATTTTGCTTTTTTCCCCAATAAATTTAGAATGTAGATAGAAGATATTCTAAAATTAAAATTAATAAAAAATTTATTACGATCCGCGGTTTTTTAAGATAGATGCTTGTAGTTAGATGCTATCTTAACTATATAGACTAAGAAACATAGATTGGCAGAAAAAATTTTTATTAAAATATTTTCAAAATTAAAACATAAAAAAAAAAATTCCTGTAATTTTTTTGTTATTTTTATTAATTTAATTTTGCGCTTTAGTTTTTAATATATATCTAAAAATTCACGTTAATATCATGTTTCAAGTTTTTTTTATTTGTGATGGTTTGGACTTTCCAGGACTTAGGAGTAAATAATGAACTATTAGCTTATCCGCTTAAATGAATCGTAACTTTAACATTACAACATTATGTACTCAGGATTTTTTGAATTATTTCTTATGTAATCACATCGTACGATACGTATCCATCAATCACAAGATCCGTCCACGGAAGTCATGGGAGTTTTTGAACTGCCGGTTGCCGCTTCGTGTATTTTCTCCCGTTTTAATTTAAAATTTGTGCTGCTTATTGTAGCTGCGATTTGACACCAGGCCTGTGTTAATCATCTTTTGCTTTTTGTGTGACGTTTTTAAATGTATACGTGTTTACATGTAAAATATACAGAATTACCATTCTATAACAATTCTCCTCCACCGTGTTAATATACCTTCTACATCTACAGTACAATAAATGACAGAAAAAACTTCGAAGAATTTGATATAGTATTACTGAGGGTACTTTTTGATTGACATATATTGTCTCCTACATTTGCTTTGCTTCTTAAGATTTATGGTGGTTTAATATATATTATAATAGATTACATATACATGTATAAACTTAAACTTACATTATATTTAGGCTGTATTTCATATAAAAAATACTTGTCGCTATCGAATACGATGCTGATATCTGTTCTCCAGCTTCTGAAAAACAAACAAAAAAAAGCTCTGTTCAACTTTATAATATTATAATTTAAAATTTTCTAAATAATTGCTTAATAGCATTGTAGTGTAAGTTACATTTAATATAGTAAATTCGAAATGAATATCATTAGTGAATAAAATAATTAATAATACATGTGTTACCGTGAAAGATCGAATTTGGAGAATGTAAATGTTCTGCGGTGCATGTCACACACCAAACACATTGTTAAATGTATGGCAAAAATAAATACACAAAGAATGCGTCATTGAAAGACCGGATATTTGATTATATTTTAAAACAGTTATATTTTGGTTCTAGAGTCTGGAGTCAGATGTGTCGTCAAGTCTTCTACTCTGCTACGATTGAGGTCATGTAATATCTATTTGTTATATCCAGGTAAACTTCTGTTTGTGTTTTTTGCAAATGTTTGTTGAAGCGTGCAGCGTTTTCTTATGTAGATGGAACTAAAAGTCCTAAATGAATATAAAAATCCGTTACAATACATCATTTAATATAGCAATGCAATTACCGTATCACTAGATATGTCAGTTTTAGTAAATTAATTGTGCAGTATATGTCACGAATGATCCTTTAATTCAGGAGCAGGGGCGCATTCGATACTAACATTAATGGTCATGCGGGAGACTGAGTCACCCCAAACCTTTTTTCTTTAAAAATTTTTTTGTTGTTTCACGACAAAAATCGTTAATTCCAATGAATAATTTTACTAAGAGAAAGTATATATTTACCTACTTTTCAATTTTTCTTTGATAATTTGAGAAAAAATCCAATCAAACTAAACTAAAATGTTTGAAATGTACGTGACTTTAATAAAAGACACATATCACAGACACTTTTCGCTAACATTGCAAGAATGATATTTGAAGGCGAAAAGGTGATATTTTGTTCTAGTTATTGTAGTTTTATTTCCGTTGATGATTAACAAACAGTATATTGTACTCTTTCTTGTGCCGTCCTTCCGGTATAGTGGTTATAACGCTGACTGATGTGCCTAGGGTCTAGTTTCAATCCCGGAAAAGGCATGGATGTTTGTAAATTTATAGGCCTTCGTGGCATGGGGGTACTCTAAATAGCCATCGAGCCGCAAGTCCTTTCGTGTGGTTGGTGGAAGGGGAGGAGAGATATGAGGCCCTGACCTTCCCAAGGGTTTTCTCTCTCAAAATTGGGGTGGAACCAAGCAAAATCGTACTCTCACCTACATGGTGCTCAAAGCTAAGGCTAACGCAAAGCTAAGGAAACGACAGGCGACGCTTAGTCCTTTGCCATGATGAATTTCGTGGACCTCAATATGGCCTTTGCCGATCACACAGGCTGTTAGTAACAACCGCTCTTTTTGCTTGTGTCTGTTTTACAGGACACAGTGTGGTACACTTGTGGCTTCATATATTTCTTGATGGAGTTTTTTAGGTATCATTTGTGAAAATTTTCCTTTCGGCTCAAAGGTTTCATGTTCATCTCTTTTTTCAAATTTACCTTAGCTATTATAATTAATATTCTATATTTACTCAGGAATCCATTAATTCATGAATTTTATTCATTCATTCCCTTGCTTGATCAGTTTCAACGTCCTCTAATAAGGATCACACAAATGCCCCTTTCTTTCCACACATTCTGTTCATTTATTTAAGTAAAAAATAATGAGTCGTACAACACAGCTTTCAAAACCACTAAGTCGTTCAAGGGAAGAAATGTATACTATTCATTGAAAATATTTTGGAACAAAGAGGTTACGCGGGGAACTCAGTTACCCCAAGTTCCTTAAGATTGTAAAAAAACGTTTGTTACTCCCAAAAAGGAGGGAGATATGTGACAAATACTTTTTAGTTTGCATGAAGACTGTCATACAGGAGGATACTGACAAAGTCATTCATGACAAATGAACAGTTTTCTCAGTTTTAAATGTTCTATGATTGTAGGCCCCTCGCTTCCGCTTGCGGGTTCTGAATGACTTGGAGGAAAATTTGTAAGAAAGACATTTTTTGCCGAAATGGCGTCGATTCAAGAGAAATCCTAATATGTTCTTTGGTTTTACGAAACGAAATCGCCTATTAATAATCAATTTAAATTTCGACGTTGTTATGGAAGTAATCTTCTGGGAGCAAATAAGGGGAAGGTATAAAATGTTTAAATAAATAAGTAGCATTAAGGAACTTTCTAGAAGTGAAGGGCCGAGTGTCAGTGCAGCAACTGTTGCATTTAACACTTGGCGATAAAAGAAATGCGACTTAGACATTCTCCGAACTGTCGAACTAAAATGGTCTTATAAAAATTCATAATATTACTTACAATACACTGGTGTCCAAAAACTAAGCATAATTAATAATTATGTGAATAAAGAAGGTACTGTAAATTAGAATGGCAGGAAACGTGATAGGCAAGTGTAAAATGGTTATAAGATAAGGAAGCACAAATCAAAAGAATGATAATAATTAATTTTACTATCCAAAGTAGCAGTTTAAAGAAAACTGAGCATAGCAAGGATTCACATTTTAAAGAAGAAATGAAAGAAAACATTAAATAAAATTCTGATGCTGCAGTTTAATAAAACGTGTGGTCACCTCCGTCAGCTAGGCACGCTGCACAGCGATTTACCATACACGCTATGAGATGATGAATGAGTTGTGAGCTCAAAAGGTTCCAAGCTTCTTCGAGAGCACTATTCAGTTCTGTAACGGAGCTTGGTGGGGAAAAAGGGCTGCAATTTGTCTCCCGAGCATATACAATACATGCTAGATAGGATTTAAATCAGGGGAGTCCGAAAGCCACGACATGCGCTGGATGTTTTCCGTTTCAAGGAAGTCATCAATCAGCATCGCTCGGTGAGACATGGCGCATTATCATCCATGAATATGAAGTCAAGACCGACAGCACCTCAAACAAGCGAACATAAGGCTCAAGAACTGGGTCTCTGTATCTTTGAGCAGTCACAGTCCCCGTGTCAATGAAATGGAGGTCTGTGCTTCCATCCATCATAATGCCTGCCCATAATATTACTCCCCTTTATGGAAAATGATGTATTTCCGTTATGTTTCTTGGTTCAAAACGTGTTCACATTCTCTCCATATCGTTACCCGCCGATAATCACTACTCAGACTAAACCGGACTCGTCACTGAACATCACATTGGCCCACTCTCCCACGATCCAATGTTGATGTTTCAAACTCCAGTTCAAACGAGCGCGTTTATGCGCAGACGTGAGGGAAATGCAAACTGCTGGTCTTCTGGTATACAGATCAGCATGATTGAGTCTCATGTAAACAGTTTGTCTTGAAATTCGTATTCCTGTGGTGACTGTGAGTACCGAACCCAGTGCTCTGGCAGTACTGCCCCTCTGACGTCGCGCGCTTAGCGCACTTATTATCATATATCGGTCTTGGTGAGGGGTTGTGACTCTTGGTCGACCTGTTACTGGTTGTCGGTAACATCTCCGTTCTTTTAAACCTCTGCCACAGTCTTGATATCTCAGACTGGTCCACATTCAGAATTCGAGACACTTCGGTTTGTGATCGCGAAGATTCCAGCATTCCAACGATTCTTCCTTTCGTAAACATGTCCAATTAGCGTCTTTGTGCCATCATTCACCTTGTTTTATGGTTAACAACGTTCCTTCGCACAGCAGTTGCACGAAACTTGTCTATGCTGCAAGAATCGGTTTCTTCGCGTTCCGACATGTGCCGGTGTTTCGCGCAGGACGTAGTCGACTGAAAATTTTGCATAAACTCAATGTTTCTTTTTCGCCCAATTACTATTCGCAAGAAATTTGGAATTATTTTATGAATATTTACTCCATGGTTTTCGTATTTTACAATGTATGCTTAACTTTTGGACAACAGTGTATATTGGAGGAGAGACATACTATTAGAGTCAAAAAGCTCTAATAATGGCGCCCTACGTTCACACAGTGTTCGTTAAAGGAAGAATATATGTTTTGGGGTTTGGCAGCACTAATTAAGGAAATACACAGCAATCTGGATTTCATTTCCTTTAGTGATGGCGTTAGTTGGATATCATTTCTGACAAAGCGAATTTTTTATTTGTCGGATTTAGCAATTAATTTTGGGAGCAGCGTTCAAACATCCAATTCTGTATTTTATTCAAATCCCCTCCTGATACGCCCGAGATGATGAGAAAAAGCTAATTGAAACGATTTTAACACCGGAGGTTTTTACCTGGTTCCATAGCTGAAAATGGAATTGAAAGGACATTGTCTTCTGGATTCAGATGATGTAATCCAAAATGCGCCGTAGCAACTAAAGAACCTCTCAAAAAACGAGTTCTTGGGGTGTTTTGAACAGTTATATAAACTCTGGAACAAGATTGTAGATGAAGGAGGGCAGTCCCTTGAAGGCCAATGAGATTAGATTATTGTGTTCTGTTTTTTTAATAATTTGTAATTGACCTATTTCGGGAACACTTTTGGGCACTACGTACAGCTATAGAAGTTTGAGCAGAATAATTATTCTTATTCAGGGCAAGACTTTTAGTTCACCTTATATTATATTTTTCAAATTATTGTTCTAATTTATGCTTAATGAATACTGCAGAGAATCGAGATTTTTGTTAAAATCTTTTTTTAATACAATTTTTTTTTGTGCCCAAAAAGTGTACTTTAGCACAATTTCTGAGTTGATATCTTCTAAAACTAAGTGCAGCACACCTTTGGATTAAAAACAATTAAAACGTTTGAAGTTTTAAAAATTACTAATGGAAAAAATTTACGGTATTATTAAATCCAGCGAAAATATATTTAGTATGTCTATGATGAATTGTTCGGTATACTATAAACTCACACCATAAGAGGGTGATGGAGAAAGAACACGAATACTTAAAGAATTACAAATTAAATACAAAAAATATTACATGATAGTTGTAACCCAGACGCTTCGCTTGTATATCATGGTGTTGTATGACCGCATATTCTTTTTAACTTATTGATATTTAAGTACTATCATTACGTTTTTGATTATATTCAA
>BMAO01018508.1:0-16486 GCA_019973975.1 Trichonephila clavata | reverse complement strand
TATATATATATATATATATATATATATATATATATAATCTTATTTATAAAATTTCAATCGCAATAAGATATTTCTATTCATCCATTCAAAGTAGGAATTGACATATTTTTTATATATACTTGTTTTTGTATGAAAATGCGTTAAAATAACTTATTGTTATTGTAAGCTACAAAAAATTGCAATTGAATATTTTTTAAATGCCTGCTTCCCTCAACAAAAAACTTATTTTTCATAATATGTGATGTATTTATATTACTATTGATGTTAAATTAAAAAAATATTAAAAAAAATATACTATATTTTATATACCAATTTAAATTCGAGGATTATCAGAAGAAAAAGGTTACAAGCCTTAGCATTTGAACACTACACAATGTGGAGAATTTTGTTTCCCCAGAGTGGACACAAATGGAACTACTTTCATACAGCTGGTGTAAGGGTATGTAGTGTGAGTTTCCAGATGGTTCAGGATGTTTGAAATGGCAAGACACTTTGAAAATTGGTCACGTTTTGAAGAGCAAGCAGTAATTCGATTTTTATGGGCAAAGAATGTGTCCGCATCTGACACTCACAGTTAAATCGGTGAAGTTTATGGTGAAGAGCAATGAGCAGACAACATTTTTAGCCAATGGTGTCACTCATTTCAATCAGGCAGACAGGATGTTACAAACCGCAATACGCCAGCTAACTTTTTCAACGACTGTCACTCCCACACAGGTCAGATTTGGCACCCAGTGGTTATTTCCTGTTTTCGAGGTTGAAGGAGCACATATCTGGCAAAAGGGCTCTCTTCAGACAGTGCTGTGTGAAAACATCCGCCGAGACCTGACACAATGGGCATGGACCTGATTTCTACCAAGACGAGTTAAACAAGGTTCTGCGTTTTGATAAATGCTTATACAGACATGTTGATTATGTCGAAAAGTAATGGGCACGTAATGTCCCTTAATTTCCCATTTGTATTTTCTGTCTATTGATAGTAAATATTTCTTTATTCGACTTGCAAATTTTTTTATCACCCCTCGTATTGTAATACATTAGCATAATCGCAGGAAATGAATACATAATTGATATGTAATAAGATTAGTAAGAATGTTACTACATTTGTGGAACTGCCAAGCTCACGTTAAAAACTACTTAGTAATGTGGCTTTCTTCTTAGCACAGTTTTGTAACAAATGGTATTGATAAAGAAAATGCAGAATTGGTGAAACTTATGAATATGGTGGTGAACTTATTCGTTTTAGACATAACTCATAGACGTAGCAAAAAGGCAGCCTCTGTTAGTCGAAAGACTTGAGCACCAGAGGTAGAGGACTGAACTTAGCTCATTTTCCCGTAGGTATTTAGCTGGGTAAAGTGGAATGACCTTCACGCCTGGGTGACCCTGCCAAAAGAATATTCTCCCGACGTACTTTGCCCATTCCATCCAGTGACACCCCCTCGCCACGATGAGGCAACCTACAGGACTAGAGGAGGGAGAAAAGAATCCTGATTTTAGTTCAGTTTTTAAAAGCGAACTCGTTGCTATCGATGATGGACTAAGTTATATTCTGTTTTCCTTAGACCTTAAGTCCATCTGGATTCTATCTGATAGTCGAAGTGCCATATAGATTTGTCAAACTGGAGTAGCGTTAGTGATAAACTGGAAATTCTATTCTTAATAAATTTAAAAAAATCTCATCATCTTGTGATGTGCACTTTCAGTGGATCCCCATGCATGCAGATATTTGGGGTAATGTGGAGGCGGATGTCTTGGCGAAGGTGGGTGCAGAGAGGCTCTGGCTACATCTAGTTGTCTGACTGACCTATCTTGAGCTGTACTCTGCCAGAAAACATATTGAAAAAATACTTGGCTTGTCCTCACCCGGTTCATATTTGGTATTGAGCTGACTCCCCTGGAAAATCCCTTGCTATGAATTGCAACAGACGCACCCAGACAGCAGTTTCCAGATTTCTCAGTGGACATTTAAGAAATCTTACCTTCCAGGGTGGCCATAAAGCCCATCCGATTTGTCCAAAATGTAACATCGAGCAGACTCCCCGCCTCATATTCTTGGATGCCTGTGTTTGTCCTACGAAGACTTGCTAGGTCTTCCTACTCTAGCTTATAACTTTTTGAGGGTGAATAAACTCATAGATCTCGTCTAGCAGAAACTTGACAAGGAGATAAGTAACAACAATTCAACAACACAACTTATTCCTAGTGTTATTTCTGTGAAGTCAGAGGTTCAAGTCTCGTCAACATCAAATTTCTGTAGTGTAAATGGGCTGATGTATGATAAATTCGTGTAGATTAAGTCATGTTGAAGGCTGTATAAACTTCTGAAATAAGATCCCAGCTTAAGTGTTTTCCTCACAACTTGACCAAGGCTCAAAATTACGAGGTCCTTTGCCCCAATAGCCCTGCGATTATAATATAATCATCACTCCCTGTCCCGGTGACACTTAAGATCTGCTCTGCAGAGAGGCTGATGCTGTTAAATACATCGAAGCTCAAAATCCTGACCTTGACAGCTTGTGGAAAATTTTGAGAGTTGGGTGACACCTTACGTGTCATCCTGAAAACTTGAACAAGGTTCAAAATTGAAATCCGCAGCCAATATCATTCGTGTTGCTTCGAAATGGGAAGTTGAGATGTGTTAATAAACAATGAATTAATAAATTATTGAAAAATTTTGCTGAGATCATCAATAGATTTATTTAGAAACTGAAGCATCGTTAGGTTTTCTCATTCAATCTACGAGCGAGATATGTAAACTTAACAATTTAACCACGAAATACAATGATTTATATTTTATTAAAGTTTGAAAAAAATTGATTCCGTAAAATATTTACGTTTTTTAGGTAATATTTTACTTATTGGTTTTGTAATTTAACCCATTTGAACCATAATCCATGAATATCTTATGCTTTTCAAAAAATTTATTTGTTAAATTAATTTTTGAATTTTTAAGAATTTATACGTTTAAATTAATGCTTTCTTTTTTAAAACAATTTTGAACAATGCAGTAGAACCTTTTTTTTTTTTTTGTCTGTAAATGTCTAAAAATGTAAAAAGCTTTCATACAGTACAATAAATGTAAGCGTTTATTTTTGAGTTCAAGTTTACTTTTATTTTAAAAGTATTTAATATTATTGCGAAATACAATAAATAAGAATATTCCAGCTTAATCATATTAGCAAGAAACGTACATTTACGTCATTTACGTCTATTAAAATCTGTATCTAGTGCGAAAGAGTATATTTGTGCTATGTGAAGAGCGAAATCATACAAAAATAAAAAAATAAAGATAAAAAAATGAAACTCCCTTGAGAACAGCGAAGTAGCTATCGATTTATAGAAATTCTACTGAATGACCATACTCCCGGGAAATCCATGACCCTCAGGCAATAGGTTAAAGATATCTGAATCTATAAATGCAACCTTTTTTTTTCAAATAAATTTTTAAGAAAAAAACTGCTTATTTCATACAAATCAAAATTTTGACTTGTAGTAACTTTCGTATGTATCAATGTATTTTTTCCAAAATATCTGTATAGTATGTTTCGAGATATGATTGGAAACTCTGTTATAAGATTTTCTATTATAGAAACGGTTATATAGCTTTGCCAACGATATCAACAATTAATACAATAAAATTGTAATGAATTAGTATGATGGGCATTAAAAAGACAGTACTAGTACTAAAGAATTCAATCATTTTATTTTTAATGAAGTATTTAATCATTTTATTTTTAATAAAGTATTCCATCATTTTATTTTTAATAAAGTATTCCATCATTTTATTTTTAATAAAGTATTCCATCATTTTATTTTTAATAAAGTATTCCATCATTTTATTTTTAATAAAGTATTCCATCATTTTATTTTTAATAAAGTATTCAATCATTTTCTACTTAATAAATTATCAGTCATACGTATCTTAATACGTCAATTTTGTTAAAATAGTGGTAACGTGTTTTTTCTTGTCTATAGTAATTTTTTTTTGTTGTTAAAATAAGCTAAAACATTTAAATGTCCAAGAACACATTTTAATCGCAAAATGTGCGTAACTTTCATAATGAATAAGTTTCATCCACTAGCTTAAGATGAAGCATACCTATTCATGTAAAAAAAATAACTTATTTTTAAAAAAAAATTAAATTAACAGTGAATTTCAAAATAATCAACAAAGAACGTGGAAGTAAAAATGCAAACACATTTATTTTTATTGTGTACTGTATCTAACGGGTTTGTATGTTTTAACTTTTCAGAATTACATTTTCTGTATTTATGTAAAAAATTAAACAGACTAGATGTAAACTTCGCAAAAATATTTATTTTTAACATTTCTTTTTAAAAGATTTATTCCTAAAACAAACAAAGACAAACAATTTATAAAACGAATGAAAGACAAAAAGATTCATAAGACAAACAAAATTTTAATGTGTTTGAGATTCATTGCAACATGAATACTGAACGAAACATTAAATATTTATTGAATAATAAATAATTCTTAGAAATTGAATCTTTGTTACATTTTGTTTTATTTGAAAAACGTTAACAAGATGGAACTGAATGCTTGTTAATTTTATCCTCACAAACATATAAAACATTCCAGACATAATAAATTTTTTTAAAAAAAATAAAGCTAAAAAAGCTGTGTTTGAAAAATTGTTTTTTTTTTAATTGCGAAAGTCGGTTTTAACTTATATAAAAAAATTGTTACACCTCGAATAATGAAAAATGCGCTAAAATTTATCATTTCAAATGTTTTTCATTTATTTTTTAAGACTAAAAATAGCAAACAAAATATTTATTTCAGAATTAAATGCATTATTTTCAATATTATTATATTCACCAATAATATTTTCTTAAAACTCTCTAAGAATGATTTACTAAATAATTATGAATGAAAATTAAATTCAAAAATAATTTAAAGAATGATGTGTTGTTGTTGTTGTCGTGATGTGTTGAAAATATATAGAGAAAATGTTACTAATGTTATATAGAGAAAAGTATAAATATCATAAAAGACTGGAAAGTATTTTCTTGAAATACAATTTTTTAAACAATTTTTAATTATATATTAATTATTCTTGACATACATACTGCAATATTTCTATGAGATTTTTTATACTTTGGATTTTTTATACTTTGAATTTTTTATACTTAGAATTTTTATACTTTAAATTTCTATTTATTTTATTTTGGTCTTTCCTATCGAGTTGCAAAGGGGAAAGGTTGGCACCTTCAAACTAGTTTAACCCCACTTATTCGGTCCTAAGTGCGAAATTGCATTTTGACTCCCTAGGTTCTTATTTGTATTTCATTAGATTTGATCTTAATTTTTTTTTTTAATTTCCTATGTTCTATATTTTATATAAATTTCTTCCATACATACTTCATGCATTTATGTGGCTGCTTTGCACCTATTTATGTATGAATTTCTTTAATGAGTTTGTTAGGATATATATATATATAATAAAAATATGTTAGTACATGCAAAGTAAAAATATTACTTGTAATCATAGTTATGATTTTGAACATTTATTTAACTCGACACATTGATGTAGAAGTCATGATTAAAGTTCTTAAAATTGTTTATAATATATATTCATTAAATTCCTTGATAACATATGATAAATATATATTACTATTATTCAATTAGTACTGATATAAATTTTATTTTTCATGTATCTATAATAACTGTTTTTATTATTTAATTAAAGTATTACCATAAGGTGGGTGAGCAAGTAACTGTTTGACTAAAATTTATTTTACACTCTTATGAAAATGAAAAAATTAAAACTGACTCATGCTATTTATTTAGATACGTAGATGGTTGAATTATTTTTGGCAATAAAGAAGACAATGTGTTCCTAATTTTAGTTACTATCCACAATATTTGAACTTAGCAAAAACCAATTGCAATTTTGAGTCAACAAAATTCTGGGCCTTCAGTTAAAGGTTGAGAATAACTTGCTAAAAGGTTATAGATCATAACGATTTGTCCTTTTTGTGTTTAACATCCTAAAAGTTCCTTTCTAGTGCAGTAACTTACGCACTTCTATATTTAGATATAATATTCTAAATTATATAAAAAGAAAAGATATCTTGGTCATTGATAATATTTTAAAAGTTAAAAGTAATAGAAAATTATATTACATTGTTTTGATTATATCTATCCAGCTGAATTTATTTTTAAAAATATTGCAGAACAATATTAGCTGTTCAAAATTTTATTTCTATTTTTAAATAATCTTATACTTTGTTTAGTTACCAAAAAAATTACCTTTTGTCACCATTCCCTACTAGTAGTAGTCTCAAAGTTTTAAATTTGGGCTTGTAAATATTTAGGTATGTTTTTGTTTTTAATTTTATTTAAAATTTCTTTAAATAATTATGGTGATTCTTAGAGAAATTCTTTTTTATAATATCCATTCATTCTTTTTATATTTTATTGGTCTTCTGTTCATGACACATGCAGTCGTAAGCCTAATTTTCAATACAGGTTTGCATTATGTGTTCTTTTGTACTACTATGTCAAGCATTTCTGCTGTAAGGAAAAGTTAGGATCCTACAAAGTAAAGATTAATCCTACATCATTGTCCTAAATCAAGGACAGCTTTAGAAACTATAATAGTTATCCATTTTAGTCCAATGATTCTTTCTTTATATTCCCTTCACAGTCCCATGTTTCAGACACCTGGTGATTTTTCTAATAATTTAGCTCTTATTTGTTATGCGATTTATTAATTATAAATTTTCATTTTATTATATATATTTGTGTGTGTGTGCAATAATTCACTTCAATTTCATCCTAAATGACATTTTAATTTGTAATGGTCCTGACTTTCAGGAGTGGTGCGTAAATATGAATTGCTTGCCCAACTGACGGGATTTAATCGTAATCATGTCTCTTGGAAAATTAGCCGCTTGCATTTTTTATTCAGCAAGATTAAATCAGAATCTTACCAGTGATATATTTCCACCAATCATAGCCACTGTCCATGGAAGTCACGAAAAACCAAGATTTCCTAATACAGCTTCATATTAATAGCCAGGGCTCTTCTTTCCTTTTTTTCTAATGTTCCTTACATCTAACACCTAAATATTCCTTTTCAACCTTGTCGGATAAGAGCTTTAAATAGAATTCTAATAATTAGAAGTCTTACAGATCATACACTCTTAAAATTCATTGTTAAGTTATACTTTAACTTTTCGTTTGATAGTTAATGGGTTAATTTATTATTCAAACACTCAACCTAAAACTAAAACGTGGAAGGACGCTAAAAATTTAGCCGAAAGGACCCAAAAAAGGTCTTCTAAATTAGAAAATCCGAAGTTAATATTATGCTATATATTTACTTCTAGTGAGATAATGGAAAGGTTTATTTGTTATTTAAATCTTCCACATAATAACAAAAAAAAAGAAAGATTAACTAAAATTCAACCAAAAGAACTCTTCAAAAAAGTCTTTTAATTTAGAGGATCCAAATTTATTATTACATTATATATTCCCTTCTCCCTCGTGGAATAATGGATAGGCTTGTTTATTATGCAAATATTCCTTCTTAAAAAAAAAGAAAACCAGAAAAGAACAATGCTATAGAATCATAAAATTATCTGTTATTTAAATAATTTTTAAAAATTATAATTTTATTTTAAATACAAGTAAATTAAAGTATAGTTTTGAACTCAAGTAGCATAATTTAATTAGTTTTTGAATATTGGAAAGTGAAAAACATTTTTAGAAAGCAACAAAATTTTTAATTTATTAAATTTAAAAAAAAACAAGGAACAAAATTACCAGACCAAGAACCAGCAAGAATTAAACAGTCATTTGAATTTAAAAATTTCTATATTAAACATCTTAGCTTATATATGTAGAATTAAAAGTACTTACAGCATGGTAATAGAAATCAAATACCTTTTTAAAGTATTCGGTGCAATGGTCTAAATTCATCGCGGTCACGGGATAACTTCCTTCATGTGTTCTCCGTTGAATTCAAAAGTGGCACTAGACTTGAACTTGTTGTTTTATTTGTAAAAATTAAATAAAATTTCATGTTTGATAAATTGATAAATATGTTAAATTATTAGAAATCTTTAGAGTGTATTTTTTTCAGAATTAAACAAGAATTCTTATATTACATATGCGTAGACTTTTAATCAAGTAAATTTTGTTTACCAATGCGTGTTATTGCTCACAATTATCTTCTTTTTAAAGAAAAGTTCCTGCAAAAAAGCAAAAGTTTGCATCAGTCAAGCACTTGAACTAATTGGTTAGAAGCACGTGATTGCAGTTATGTTAATATGGCATCACATGTATTTAGCCCATTACTCATCATTTATTTTGTGCCTAATTTATACTCTCATATTGAGTAGACTAGATTTTGTTAAGCTTAAACTAAAATCAATCTGTATTAATTCATTTTCATATATTAAAATTAGAAAATATTCGAAAAAGAGCAGAATTAGCAAAATCAACGAAAATAGAATTAGTAAAGTCAACTAAAATTAAAATAAATTACCTGGAAAGAGAGCCTATCAAAGTGTTCAGGGTGTTGCCAAATTCAACCGACAAATTCAGAGGAGTGACAATAGGCAGCATAATGGCACAATCCAATAGGATTGATTCCTCGAATCCAGTTGCCGAAACTTCGCCTCACCCCAATGGTTCCCGCTTTCAGAAGCAACAACTCCTTTCCATCAAGCCAAGTTGACAACACCAGGCCCAATTACTTCCAGATGCGGAGCGGAGGGACTTGTCTTGGTCCCAATCTCCAGAGGAAAGCATCAAGAACGACAAATCACCATAGAACATGGGGTCGCACAAACCCTGTTTAATTAGGGAAAATTGCAACAATGGTAGCCTTTCGGTAGGACGATGAGCCAGACGAGAATCGTGGCCAAATGAATGCAGGGTTGAATAGAAACTGTTCGAACACCTCAATACCTTGTTCTGCTACAACACGTCCTTCCAGAGTTGCTGCAAGGAGTATTAGCCACTAGAACGTGTGGTTCATGCACAATGGAGCATCAGAAAATTTTTCGATTGCGGGGTTTAACTATCTCCATGCTGCATTTCCCGGGAGAATGACTGGACGTGTTGGACCTGTTGCTTGGCCTCTAGGCTCCTCGGAACTCGATCTTTGGGTTTTCTACTGAAATAGCTTGGTGTGTGTGAGACGCTGTTGGCTACAGTAGAAGATCCACGTTACCGTTCCTCGCCACTTCAGCAGAAATCGTCAGCCCCCCTGATTTGTTTGAACGCGTCCAACAATCCTTCATCCGTGAATGACCTCCGAAGCCTCATCTTCAAATAGTTCCTATGGCACTTGTCATTGCATTTCTGACGTCAAGCTGTGATGTTTCTTTCGTTTTGTGGATATGTGTGTGTGATTACGTCTAATTTTTGTATATCTTGCCTCATATTTCTTCTTTTCATTCCACTCGATATCACACCTATCATAATTTTTTCTGCTAATTACTCCAACCACTCTTTGTTTCTATATTGATTTGTCGATCGCACTGTGCCTAATATCAACCCTTTGAATTTGTCGGTTGAATTCGGAAACACCCTGCATATGTGGCCAATTATTCTACATATTTTTTGGTTTCAATGATAAAATTTACACCCAACTCTTTTTACACCAAGTTGTAAGAATATTACTCAAGAAAATGTGTTAATTTTTAATACTTAGATAAAAATCCATCTGGTTTCAAGTACTTTTACTCAAAAAGTATGAAGTGGAGTGTGACATATATTCACAATATTACGCGGTATGGTGGCGAGTTTGGTATGTCGCTGGCCTTCTGCACTTAAGGTTGTACGTTTGACCCCGTACAAAGTCGGTGGATTTTCATGATGCAAAAACCGACAATGGCCATGTCGTATGCTGTAAAAGATCCCTAGTTCAGCGGCATGTAAAATATCCCTAGAGTGTCTGTTTGTTTTGGGCGCTCTCAGCAAAATTAAATCCTAATAGGATCCTCTGAGCTCAGGATCTTCCCTCTAGGGAGGAAACTGGTTGTCAAAATTACCTGCGGTGATTGGTGTCCGCCTATATAGTGCCACACTGAAAAGAAAATCCAGCTTCCGGGAATATACTCGGTCTGCAATGGTAAAACACCAATCCGCAGTTCATTGAAAATAACATTTTTCATTGATAATAAATTTTATATGATGGTATAAAGCATATAATTTTTAAGGCATAATAGATAATAATGCACAATATATCCAATTAAAAATGGTAAATATCTAGACAATCACCTTTCTTTTAAACTTTTTAACTAATTACTCAATGCATAATCTATCATTATTTTTAAAGATGTATATATTAAGCGATACCTCATTAAAAAGAAAATCTTAGTATATTGAGTGTTCAAATTACAAACTGTTACAGCATTTCACATACAACAATGATTAAATCATGTTACCGCTTATAGCGGATAATATTATTAAGCTCCAGCAACTATTATTAACCACAAAGTCTCCTAATAAAGTCCTCTTTAGAACCTAATCCTCGGAACTAAAAATAAGCTTTTGCCTTCACTCAAGCAGAATGACAAGGTGTAGAACAAATTTGATTAGAGGATATTTGAGGTGGGCTTAAAATCATCAAAGGCGTCAAACTGTGCAGAACTCCGGAAACGAGGATCACTTGCTGGTGATTTAATTAGCGTCCTATAAGACAACAAAGGGTGGATTTATTAAAATATATGCAGCATTTTGTCCAATATTAATGATGGCTTTTTCTCTAACGTCTTGCCAACAGTATATTTAGAGTTGATTTATTTTTAACTTGAGAAGATTAAGTCTATGATATATTGGGTGACTAGATAGAATGATTTAATAATGGTCTTTACCACAATTTGGACTTTGTATCATTTTTGTTAAAATCCTTATTAAATAACACAAAAGTAAAATTTTGGGAATAAGAATTGAATCTTACACGTAGAAACAGGGCAAGCTTTAAATGACAAACATTCACTGTGGAGTAGTGGAATATTTTGCATTTTTAAGTTTTGTGAGGAGCATATTTAAAAGTATTCAAAAATATTTCGAGATTTTTGTAAAATTAAACTTATTTTAAGTACAGTTGGACTCTGATTTAAGGAGCCCCTATTTAACGAATTGTTATCTTTCCTCGATTAAAATGAAGGCAAAAATCCCTATTTAACGAATAACAAACTACGATTTAACGAATTATTTCACCCACGTCTAGTTTTTTGATTAGTTGTTTGAAAAAGTTGGATTTTTTTTCTCAAATGACATTTTATTTTTGTCCGAAAGGAAAATAATTTTTTTTTGTAGTTAGTATTTGCGTTGAGGAAATTTTTGATTTACAGGAGCCAATAAATAGAGATTCTAATGCAAAAATTGATAAAGAAACTCCTATCAAAACTGTTATTTTTTCTAGTATATTATAAAGAAGCGCGTGTAACACATTTTTTTAAAATTTAATATGATGGATGTTTGCAAAATGTTTTAATAATTTACATGTGTTATTCATTATATGAACAATAAGAGGACTTTCATAATTACTTATAAGGCACACACAACAACTCTATATATTTAAGCAGGAATTTATATTTGCAGTACCTAAGCAATTAAGAGATACAGTCGGACTCCGATTTGACGAATTCATCGAGACTGAACGTTTTGTTCGTTAAATCGGGGTTTTTCGTTACATCAGGAGGGGTATCCAAGCAAAATACAAATTTTTTTGAACTTACCTTTTGGAAATTCTATAATAAGTAACTACACAAAAAATATCCATAGTTGAAAATGAGACACATTTTAATCAACTTCTAAAAATACTATTAGTTAGTTACTATGCGCAAGATAATAGGAAATTTGAAAATACTGACTAATAGATGTATTGAAATCTTTTTGATTCCTGACTCGAAAAAATTCTTTTTCGAGGGAATTGAAGGAAAAATACTGCATCTTATATATCCTGCTACATATTTACGCAGTTTCCAAACAAATTATTATATATAATGATAATTTGTTTGGAAACTGCGTAAATATATCAAATTATTATATATACTAATAATTTGTTTTGGTTTTCTTAATTTAATAATACCACTGCAAAATGTTTTTGTTGGTTGCTGCTTCTTTTCCGTAGTGATTTTTAAATGCTCGTGGCACATAAATAACTGCAAGAAACCATGTATGCTGTAATACGCAAAACTCTTCTCTGTTATTGTCCTTGTGTTTGAATTTCAATCACGGTGAACTTGAATGTGTTGATCATTGGTAGAAAAAGAAAGCTTGTCTTATTTCTCTTTACATTCACGTATATGTTTTTGTAACAAGGACAACAAATATAAAAAAAGATTTTTTAAAAATTTGTCAATCATTTTTACTCATCCCCGTATAATACATGTAACTGAATTTTTAAAATATCACAAAAGTGCTCATTGTTTTATTTTAGTATAAAGTATTTTAAAACTGAAAATAAATTACTTGGAACTAAAGGCAATTATTAATAGTATCTGAATATAAATGCGTAAAATTTTACTATCAATACTTCCTGAAATTTCCGTTTCTTGACGAATATTTTAATTAATGGAGTATATGTTTATTTAAGTAACTTTAAATATGTTCTTAATAATATTATACATTTCTGGAATGTATATATTATTCATAAGCTGTTATAAATTCATTAAACGCATTAAAACATAGCAAATATATGATAATTATCGCTCCCCCCCCCCGTATGTAAAGTTTAAATATAGGATTACAAAAAATTTACTTCATTTGTAATTAGATTTCTAAACACGAGGCCGTATTTTAACTTCTTTTGTAATGCTAATTGGGCTTCAAGCTATGTGCACAGGTTTCACGAAAAGGAAATATGTAATTACTTATTTTCTTCGAACTTTATTCAGGTGTATTTATTGTGCAAAAGATCGTAATTGCTAAAAGATGAAAATGATCCTGAAACATTCTGTACATGTCTTAGAATTTCATAAGAAAAATTAGGTTTTTTCAAGCATTTATTTAACGTGTGTGCCGCTATGTTTATAACAAGTAATATGAAACAAAATTTAATTCAATTCCTACTTAGATCAACAAAAAAATTATTTAAGTTACTTTTTATTAATTAATTACGATTAATATAAATATGTATATACATATGACAGAATCACAACTTAAGTGGCAATTAATTTTTACTAATTATGATTAAAGTATCGTATTGTCATCCAAACCAATAGTGTATATAAAACTACAGTTGTGACGATCTATACGGTCTTTTGATTAACATCCTCTATTTTCTGTAAGATAATTTATTTATTTCAATCAATCTTCACCGAGAGCCAGGCGTGATTTATGCAAATAAGATATATTATATAAGTTCGTGTTTCGCGAGTTATTAAGTTAAGTAAAGTGAAGTAATAGAAGAGAGAAGTCAAGTGAATTAAAGTTTGGGACGTCAGCACAAGTTGTTGACAATCGTAAATAGCGGCTACGTGTGGAAGTACGCGAAAGGAAGCGGATTGAAGATTGTGAATATCCTTATTAGAGAGCATGGATTCATCGCCCATTCTCCCAGCCAGTAAAAAGGCAAAGTCATCACGAAGGAGCAGCCGATGTAAAATATAAGGTCAGTGAGTTTATTTGAGATATTGAGATTATTCGTGCGTGCATAGCCGTAATTGTGCGTGTTTAAGCTTTCCTATATTCCGTTGATATTCTGTTAATCAGCTAGTAGTGTGAGTCCAGTTTCGTACTCCACTCTTATTTATTTTCTTAATAGAATTGTGTGTGTTTAACTTATGTGCTGAGTATAATCAATAAATCTATTTGATTTGCAATTATGTCTTTTGATCATTTAAGTCCACTTACACATCT
The DNA here is from genome assembly GCA_019973975.1 of Trichonephila clavata. Lineage (NCBI taxonomy): Eukaryota > Metazoa > Arthropoda > Arachnida > Araneae > Nephilidae > Trichonephila > Trichonephila clavata. The sequence continues at coordinate 2,634 of BMAO01018508.1, read as the reverse complement.
CGCAGTATTTTCAGATAGACAGGAAATTGGTAGTGTAAGGGTGGCTTTTAGTCACGACACAGTTCAAATTTTCAGCTTGAAACGTGAGAGAAAAAAAAAATATTTTAAAGTTTTGACCAAAGTCGCTATAAATAAAGTCAGCGTGGGTGTATCTGTAGTTCTTTCAACAATTAATTTCAGTCTATTAATTTTAATTAATTATAATTAATTTATCGTATTGTTACCCACAACAGTAGATATAGAAAATTTCACTCAAATGAGAGCTTTAAAATGTGAAAAAAAACACCTTTTCACAAGTTTTGACACAAGTCGCCAAAATGGTCGCTAATTCGCCAAAAATGATGCCAATGTGATGTATTTGTAATTCTTTGAATAATTAGTTTTAATCCATTAATTTTTATTCATTATAATTAAATTACTGTGTTGTCATCGAAAGTAAACGTGTATATAAAATTTCAGCTCAATTGAGTGATTTAAAAAGTTTTTTATTAACGATTGAAAATTTGAACGAGATAAATCTATATATAAATATATATAGATAATGTTAACTAATAGTAGGAATTGAAAAAACATGCAATTTTGTAAATAAATAGATTAAGAATAATGATGAACATGCATTATATGCACAAGGACTTAGCAGAAATTAATGTAAAGCTTAATGCACACATATAAAAACAGACTTGATTAAATTTCACTTACGTCATATAAAATACATAGATCTTGTTATCGTCTAACAATTTCTTGTCTTATTCTGGAAGCAGTAAAAATTATCATTTTTGAAAACATTTAATTCTTTAAAAACGTTAAATTGAAATCTTGATATGCAAAAGTTGGTAATAAATTTAGATTTGGATTAAATAATTGTTCAAGTTAATTCGATTCCTTAATTTAAATCAAGTTAAATTACTGTGCATTTTATTGCCACTAAAGATACATACATAGGCTTATGCCCGTTAAATCTGGCGATGCTTAAAATCCTCCGTTTGTGAGGTGTGTTAGTTTGTATAGGGTTGTGGTTCAGGTGTCGTCCTCGTCACTTGACTAATTTTCAAATTACGAGGTAGGTCACACCAATAGCTCTTGTGTTGTTTTATTGTTAGACGTTAAAAAACACTCCTTGTACTATTTTATTTCACTTTTTATGATAGCATACGCTTTAAAATTATTTTGAAATTTAAATACAATCATTTCTTTAATAAATAATTAGCTATATGAAGGGAATATATAATTAAAAAGGAAGTAATATTTTAAAATAAGGATCCATTCCATCATCTCAAAAATATGTTTTTAAATATCAGTACGATAAATATATGTTAGTGAGATTTTCGCAGTTTTATTAACCTAGATATTTCTTGATATATCTATCATTTGTTTTCTTATTTTATATCCTATGTATTGACTCTTCCATAAACAGTTGTGGATAGATGACCTTCAGCAACTGAAGCACTTTAATATTAAAATGTATTCACAATGCAAATTAAAGTCATTATTTCATATAATTTGACATTTGAATCTATATTAAATGTCTTCATGACATCTTAGTTAAAATACTTTCGTGTCTCATGTATTACAATAAGGAGGGTAAATAGCTTAAATACCTTTACAATAAAAAATATATATAGTTGATATTTCCACTACAATTTTAACAGGATCGTATATTCTAAATATGTTTTTTTAAGTTTTAAATGATGGAAAGTATTTTAAATTATTAGTTTATAATTAAATACTAAATTCTACAAAATTTACTCATAACACTTATATTTATTCCAATAAAACCAAATAAATAACGTTTTTTTTACGATTAAGAACTATACACACTTTCAAGATAGTAAAATATTCATTGGTATTTACGAATGAAAATAATTTTTAGCATGTATTGCATAATTATAGTGTCAATTGTAAATATAGCAAAACAATGTAAAAAAAAATATTTGTAATACATATTTAAAGCTGATAAAGATTGTGTCAAAGAAAAGAATGCGTATATAAATTCGGAAAAATTATTCATTAAATAGCTTGTACAGAGTATATCGTTAAACTATAATTAGCTATTGTTTATTAGAATTTGTTCAGCTGTACTATAACTTAAACAACATATGTGTATTTAATTTAAACACTTGGACTGTAAAAATGACTGTTCTACTTATATATGATAGCTTCATTACGAATATAATCTATGTATATAAAGCATATATTTGTGCAAATTTGGGTGAGGGAAAAGCAGCTCATGATTCCAAGTAGTTGAACAATAACAAATTTATTAATGACAATGAATAACGAATGACTACAAGACGACAAATCGACGTGCATACACAAATAAATATTAGCTGCTTGCCTGATTATCCCGAGTTACTTCGGGTTCGTATATATTGCAGTTAATTATTATCCTGAAAACCCCCCGGCAAAGCATAATTTGTCAGTATGATTTGTTTCATCACAGGTTTAATCGGCCTGGAGGAAATGAAAGGAAATATTAAGCTTTGATTGGAGATTTGCCAAATTTTGTGGGTTTCGTGGATCTTTTGGCGGATCTGGCACGTGTTTTCAATATTGTATAGTATGCTTTAACTTGTGGATTATTAATGTATAAAGAAAATAGTTGCGCTGAAAAAAGTAAAACAGTGGCAATGACTC
>BMAO01018507.1:0-24548 GCA_019973975.1 Trichonephila clavata | reverse complement strand
AAGCTGTTTTTTATAGATACGTTATTTTCAGTAGTATTCCATCTCTTCCAAATATTGTTTCTCATAGCATCCTGAGAACGTTTTGGCAGTGGAATTCTTTTAATTAAGGAAAAATAATGAAAAAACTTCTAACTATATATATATAAGTTACAAAGATTGGTTTTGAGATCAATCTTAATCAAATAACTATGTGAATTCAAACTCAAAACATAAGCCAATAGAAATGATTTTAGTATGAAAATTTTAATAGCCATTAATTAATAGCCATTTCACACTAAAAGAGTTGATTGTGCTCAAAAATATTCTTAATTAATTCAATTAAAGAGTGAAAAAATGATTTAAAATGAAACCAAAACTAAAACATAATCGCAGAAAACTTCAAATATCTTAAAAACTAATTGGTTATCAGATCTGAAATTTGGGAGCTAGCTTCCTAATCATATGGGCCAAAAAAATCGATATTTTTGCTATTTGTAGGCCAACTGTGTAACTTTAATAGAAAATTTATGAAAATGATAGCTATGTTTTGTCGATGTCGCTTCTAATTCAAAATTATTTCTTTGGTTGTATATTTTTGTAATAAGCACAATATTACGAAAAAGTTAACTAGAGAGAGATCAATCTATGATACTTTACTAATCTTTCGATACTTTTGATATTTTGATTTTTTAAATGACATAGTACTATTTAAGATCTAAAACTTTCGAATTTTTTGCATCAATCCTTTAAGTTATTCGGAAAAATAGTCAGCGACAGCGTGAACACGAATTTGTTTTGTACAGGTATTTAGCAACGATATAATGGATTTCTAATGAGTTCGTTGTAAATTATAGGTGTTTTACTTTCCTGGGAAAAAATGAGATGTTTCTTAGAATTGTTATAGGTTAAGGTTTCATTATTTAACCTTGATCAAAGTTTTGCTTATTTCGAGATGGTGAAAAAAACTGTGTGATATTTTCTTTTCTTTTTCTTCTTTCATTTTGCTAAATTAAAGAATATTTATTTGAATAGCAAACATGTGTCGACCATTCGTATCCTCATCAAACAATGAAACTCATCAAAACTGGAATTAGTTTCTTATTATTTAACGATTATTATGACATCTCAAAAATTATGTCCAACTTAAATTAACAGCAAAAAAATTATTTTTAAATAAAAAATTATTTTTGTATTTCTACAGAATGATCGAAGTATCTTTATTAAGATCATAAAAAAAAGCTAATCTCTATTGGAAATTTTTCAAGATATATGTCCCATAAACAAAGAATCTTATTTTTGGCATTTTATTCTTTCGAGCATGTCCTGGTGCCCTTATATGCAAAGATTTCATTAAATTAATTTCGAGCACATACTATACTTACTATATCACAACTTAATGAATTAGAATTAAAATGTTATTAGTCTTAAAAATGAATATTAAATTCTGTTCTATTACAAACTGTCAATTTGAAAAGCTCATAAGAGTACATACAATTGAGTCCAGAATTTTAATCACTCTAAATGAAGAAATATCCCGAAGTTACCTCGAGATATCCTTCAAGTATTAATTAATAAAATTTTAATATTATTATATTCTTTTATGTAGAGTCAGTTAAAAATATACATATATGGCAACTAATTCGCATGCTATGATTTATAACATGATTTATTCATCTAGTGATGAATTTATAAGAGAAGAAACGAAATATATTGTAAAATTTGCATTCTTGTAACGTTGACTTACACAGCATACACAGTTAAGCGTTGAACGAAAACGTTTCACATTCACTTTGTGTTCAGATTGTTAACTAGTTTGAAAAGTGAAAAGGTTGCATTATATTTTAAACTAAGTACATTTTCCTAGAAGGGAGTGATGAATGAAGCTTTGGAATCTTTCACCACGCAAAATCATGGACTTGAATTTTAAATTTATGAAAATTCATAAATCTCTAAAAACATCCCTTTTTATCTGAATTATTCATCGTTATGTGTGTACATTTTAAATTAAATATCTCAACATTTCTCCATACATATTGGTTTTGAACATCAAAATGTATTTATTATATCGGAAGTTTTGACTGACTAAGATTCAATCAAAGCCTCTCTATTTTTCTATTGGTTATTATTGACTCTAACTTTATCTTGTTATAATATGATTCACATCAAGTGCTGTAACACTCTTATACTTTGTCAATCAGGGGCGTACACAAGAGGGGGCATGGGTCTGGACCCTCCCCCATAGCCCTTGATTTTTTTTTTTGATTAATGATAATCTTATGTATATAGTACGTAAAATTTAATTAAGTATTTGTAATGAACAATTTATTTTATGAATTGATGCTAATTTATTTTTTACTGTTTTTTGTTCCCAAAATCAACACAATCAAAAAAATATATTTGTTGGGGCTTATTGAGTTATGATACGAGAATGGTGGATTTTCGACCCCCCTCCCCCGAAACTTTTTTGTGTGCGCCACTGTTGTCAATGAATATGTGTTAGCACATGCATTTGAAAAATTGATATTAAAAATATGTTCTTATAGATCAAAACCAAAGTATTCAAAGTAATCTTTTAAGTGTTCAATTATTTTGACATTTCTAAAAGCTCTTTATTATTTGAAACATAGAAATTTTTAATAAATACAAAATTCATTAACTCATTCTGTGCAACTAGAATTTTTAGGATTTCAAACCCTTTTTTTACTATTGGTATAAGTGTATTTTTTATAAACGAGTATTTTTATTTAGGACTCTGTAACTGATATTTGATGCTTTAAGGCGATATGGTACCCTAAAAATCATTAAGCTGTCGAATTTTTTTTTATTGGCTTATTTGATACCTCAAATCTTTATAAACATGCCTGCAAAATTTCAAAGCTTAACCTGCATTTTTTATCAAGTTATGGAGCAATATTTTATACTGGACAGAAACTACCCAGCCTACATTTCAGATTATGTGCTAGAAAGAGCCTGATAAAAAATTAATTAATTATTTTTCTACCACGCGTATATGGGACTGACATTATATATGCAGTAACAAATCATTTCAAGAAAGAATTGAGCAATCCATGCAAAAATTCTAGTTTGTGAAATGTTTGTTGGGGGGGGGGGGGAGAACAAATGCATTTTTGGTAAAGATTTAAAAGTTGTGCGTGCTTTTTATGATATTATTGTGAATGAAATTAAAGCTTCAAAACGGATTCTCCCAAAGCACAAATATCAAATTTCATTTTGATAACTCAGATAATTAAAAATCTAATTCTCAAGAATAGAAAAACTCTACCATTTTTATAGTTATTTTTCGTGATATATTATATATATATATCCCATGTGTGTGAAATTCAACACTTTTATTATTAAAATATTTTAAGATATTTATTTAAACAAATGCCCATATGCAGTTCTTAGATTTTGATATATTTTACCTATAAATTGCTATTTGATTTTGTTTTTATTCGTGTACAATATTCAATATGCTAAGGCTTTTAAAATCATGGAAATAAAAAATAAAAGCATAAACATCTTTTGTACATGTTGTGCATTAGCTCTGAGCGTGGAATTAGCTCTGAAATGTGTGTATTTATTTTTTTTATAAATTTTAAGATAAAGTTTTATGAAATATTGATCTTTCATTCGTTTTTTTCTATATATTCTTTATGGCAGTATACTGTTTAATTGTCTACATTTGTGCATTTTTTTATGGTAAGTAGTTCTAAATAAGCTAATCAACATTTCATAAAAGTTTCAGACTATTCGATGAATATTATATCGTGCTATCCATGGAATGAAAACTTCAAATTCATATTTCTCCATGTTCAATTTTTGTACATATACTGTTATTCAAAACCCTAAGGCTCTTTTGATAATTGAAGTATGGGTTTAAAATTTTTTGTACATATTCTGAAATGTGTGTTTTGTCAAACTGTGCATGAAATTAGCTCTAACTTGTTTAGTATTTTTTCTAAAAATTTTCAAAGTCCAAATTAATGTTTTTTTGAGAATTTTTGGAAGTTTAACAATAAAAAAATTAAAAAATTAAAGAGCAGCAGCAGAAAAACACCTATGCACAGTTTATGTAGTATATTATAAGGTACGTGGAAAAAAAATTTTGAAAGAAAAGAGACTTATTTAAAAAGCCTTAGAGATTTAGAAAATGTCTTAAAAAGTTCAAAAAATTTAAATTTTACAAACACTTTGCAACAAATTAAAATTTTTTTGATTGGAATTATTAGTAAATATTAACCTTTATAAAATATAATTGAAACCAAATATTAAATATTAAAAATAAAAAAAATTGTGAAGATGGTACCATATCGCCTTAAATAGGAAATTAAGATCAGAATATAGATTAAAACACAATAACTTTTTAAGACACAGGTCATCCCAAAAATTTGAAAAATATTCTTAAAAATTTGGATAAACGCAAAATAAAAATAGCTTTAACTTGAGGCCATAATTTGCTTTGAAATTTAATTGCTTTTTACATGGCAATAAAATCATTCGCAACGGTAAAATAAACCACAACAATGATAACATAACTGAAAATTTCTGAAATTTGATGTTCAAATTATTTAGATACAATCTCAAATTTGCTAATTTCAAACACTTTGTGATACGAGAAGTCATGTGATTTCTTTAACATATGCCTGCAACTTCACAGAATATGTGTTATTTTTAAGTTACTTCAAAATGTTATGCCGGAGCGATTCAGTTATCAGAGGACTTCATCCCAAGGGTTGAAAGACCAAAAGAAACTAAAACTAGAAATTTCTGCTGGCCTAAAAAGGTCACTGTGTAACTGTTATGAATGTTTTATTTTAAACAAATTTAAAAAATACCCGACGTCCACAACGAAATATCGATTAGGAAAATTGTGAATTAAAAATTGAAGAGATATTAGGAAAATTGCTTTTTCGCAGCATGAATTTATAGAAATTAGGGCAACAATACTGAATATCTTAACGAATACAGTTCATGAAGAACAAAAGAAACGTGATACTATATTCATAAAAAGATATTATTAGTCCCTGCCAAAGTATCCAGATGAAAAGCGACCAATGGACTTCAAACCAATTAGCTTACGGTGAGGAGTGACTTAAGGTTTGTTCGCCAACAGGGGAAAAAATGAAGGAATGGACCTGATGAGTGGGTACGCGCTATTGGATTACCAGCGAAAAGACAAAAAAATGTTTTATAAAAAGCAAATATTTCTATCTCATTGTTAGTGAGTTATAATAATTTTCTTACAAAGGGCAATCATCTTTAGCTTTCTTAAATGGTCGCCGAAATTCCGAATATTATATAGATTAGAAAATCTTTTTTGCACCTAATTTGTCCAAACTGGGTATTGCTGGTGGACAATGCCCCCAATCATACCTTATAAAAACGTTTCTTGAATGGAAAGAATGGTGCACATTTCTCGATTCGCTCCCAGTTCGGATCTTCAGACTCCAGGGAAGTTTATGTAAATGTGAGGCAATATATCTCACCTTAATGATTAAAACGACTATGGTACGACTTAAAAAGTACAAACGTTATACAATTGATAATTTCAATTTAAAATCACGTATTTGAGGTGAACATAAGAAATATAAAATATGGTAATATCTCATGGACTTTCATTACTTTTCATTACAAAATATATTTGAAAAATTTCATTTAACGAATTTATATATTTATTATAAGGATTTTTTTCTAAACTTTTGGGAAGAGTATTTTTTATGTATGTATTTTATTTTTTTTACTTTTGCTACATTTTAGCTTGTTTTCAGTTTGTTATTATTTATATTTTTAATGTTAAATTTCATTGCATTTCGTTACTAATTCTTTGAAATTTGTCTTTTTTTATTGCGAAATATTGCTGTTTTCTTAACTTTTGGGATGGGTTATATCTCACGGTAAAAATTGAATTGGAATGCTCTAATTATTTTGATGAAATCGCATAAAATTTTATCTACGTGATTTTTAATATATATGCTAGTAAAAAATTAGGAGTTCTTATGATAAACATATTTTGGAACTATAATTTTTCATTACTACAATATTTTGAAACCTTACGGTCGATAGCTTGAATCGAAATTAAGTTATCATTTTCATATTAGAATTACCTTCCGAATTAGCGCAATATTTTTTGTGTAGGAAATGTTATTTGTAATGTTAACATATTTTTCTGTAACTTCAGAGCCAAAATAATCTTAGAAATCATTCAGTATAAAACAATTCTCATTTGATCATTTCCTAAATGAGTATCATTCCACAGTGAGAATTAGTTTCCACTTGGAAAACGATTTGGGTTAATAACTCCGACATTGGAGAAAAAGTAATTAATTAAAATAATTCCCCACCACACACACTGTTTGTAAACAAATTTTTGTTGGGTTTATAGGCTGTAATGCCAATCAAAAGTTGCCATCTTTGTCCTTCCTTCACGTCTTATCATGCCCACTGGATGAAAGACGGAGATTATCCTTGATCGAGTTACTGTTGACCCTACTTTCCGAGCCATTTCAACCTTGCTTTTGGAAACATTGTCATGGATTTTTGTTTATTTATACAACTTTCTTTACACGTAAATGCTAAGTTTCATTGAACTCGATCATCCGGTGCGTTCAATTCTCAATCTTGGTCAGTCACGTGTCCTAAAGAATGGTTTTAAAGCCGGTTTTGTACGTGGTTTGTGTCAATGATCAATCGTTCTCTAGTTTAGTGGGGATGGGCTACTTTTTCCATTTGAAGGTTGGAATGTAATTTATCCTACGTCTTGTCAAAGTATTTTAACAAAAACCGGTATAATTTTTGTCGCCTGCAGTGAAAGACATGATACATTTTTTGGAAAAATGTACTTCTTCTAAGGCATAAAGAGTGCGGAGGAGAAGCAGAGTTAGCTGCAATAGCCTTTTTCAATATAAAACACATATTAAAGCGTGTTTATTTTTAAATGATGTCGGTATTTGAGAGAATATCTATAACTATTTTTAGTATTTTTATTTTAAATTCAAAGGAATTCATTATTAGAGGAAAAATGTGATTTTGTGTTTCATTCAAAATATATCGGGAATAATCAATTATTAAAGATACTTTGAAAGGCATAAATTTAATTATTATATGAAAAGAATAAAAAATATTTGATAAAATACTTGTCTGTAGTACTTTATATATAGTTTAACATGATAAATGTTGAGTTTAGAAATAGTTACAGTCTATCTCATTTCATATATTTTTAATTTCAAGTAATACATTAGCAATTACTATTTATAATAATAATATTCTGCATTAATACTGACTGCACAAAATGTTCTAATAAGTCCTATAATAGAATTTAAAAACACAAATGTATAGGCATCATGTACATTAGTATTGGAATGAAACTTTATGATTTATGGTTGAACCTTTTTTTAAGTAAACTAATTTAACCTCTTATATAATTAGTTTTATACACAATTTAGAGTAAATATGAGAAATACTATTTACAGCTAATAAATTTATTTGATTCAATTTTTTAAAAATATATTCTCTTTTGAATTTATATCATAAAAATGAGATAAGTAGTCCGTAATAATGCTTAGAGTATTTTCACCGTGTCATGCGAATATTTGTAGGTTTTAATCACATAATACTGCAATAACCACGAGATTAAACTAGTCCTTTGCATAAACAATCATGTGACGTTTTTCTAAATGGTGCATATCAACCACTTTATAAATTAAAGAAACCGATATGAAGACAATTTTAAGGTATATAGTTTTTAGTTAATTTTTATATCGAAAATAATTTACCGTTGCTGTATACAAATAGAATGGATTTTTTTATTATAAAAATATTCATCTATTTTAACATTTAATATATACTTGATTGAAAAATAATTAATTACTCTTATATATTTATCTTGTTACAAAAGGGATTAAAATTTAATAGATTTTAAAAAATATTTATTTCTGTATTCATTTTTCAAGTTTGAATCATATGGTTTCTTTTTTCTACTATTCATTAAATTTTAAAGTATGATTAATTTTTTTTCAGGTATGGATTTTGAAGAAGGGAAGCAGGGAGGTACGTGGCAAGCTATGAATACTCATGGACAAGTAGCTACCCTTCTAAATTTGATGAGACCTCTTTCGGATTTAGATGGAACTAAGAAAGACAGAGGTAAGTACATGCCTGCAAAGAGAAATTACTCAAACTCCCTCCCCCTTCAGTATTATCCTTTGTTTAGTCAGCATCTCGACCGTTGAATGACTGTGACGCACGTAAGGCTCCAGAGGGGAGGAGCTAGAGTTTAAAGCGGTACATCGAACCTGGACGGGACAGAGAATTTTTGATAATTTATTATAGTCTATCCAGATCTAAGGTCGTCTTTGTTTTTGTCTCAAGGCCCGGAAATTATTCAGATTTCGTCTTACAAAATATTTCCCCTGAGGCTCCAAGGACTTGTCATAGAACTAAAAGAAACCAGATTCTAAGAATTTTAATAATGAAGTATAAGAGACCGAATACGCGGGAACAAGTTGCTTAATTAAAATAGAAATTAGCTATACATACTGTATGTATAAATAAAATCAGGATATACTTCCCAGAACGAAAAAAGTGTTCATATTCTTTAACGTTAGACAAAAATTACCTTCTTACAAACATTTAAATTCAAATGGAACAAAAACACATTTTTGTGAGTCAGTGAATTTTAAAAATGTATCTTATACAAATCATTCATTTAAAAATTTTTTTTTGTTTTTTTCTTTCGTTCTCAACTTTGCTGCCGAAGCTCAGTATGTTGCCAATATCAGTAGAAGTGAATTTAAGTATTACAGTAATATTTCAATAAATATTATATATACGTATATGACGGTACTGTATATATATATATAGCTCTCTCTCTCTCTCTTCTCTCTTAAAAATATATAATATATTCCCCAATATTTTTTTCTCTCTACAATAAGTATAATAGTCACTGGCGTAGCTAGTCCTGAGTGGGCCCTGTGTCAAAATTGTTTCAGGGGATCTTTTTTGATAAATAAATAAATGTGATAGAATAAATAAAACTTATTCTTAAGTGCAAAATAATAGACATACGTATTAAAAAACTTTATTACTTGAGAATAAGCCTAGCTGTTTATAGCTACTTTTCTCGAATTTTTTCCCCCGACAAATGCATTTATAATAATAATTATAGTAGAAAAGGATTTTAATTTTGCAAGTTCTTCTTTTTCTATTAACTATATTTTTATGTCCGATAACTGATCTTGTTCCTTGGAAGTTCTGAGATAATTTGGTTGATGACTGTGTGTTCAAAAATATTTATTAATTAAATTTAACAGTGGAAAAATGCTTTAAACTAAAACTAAAACCGAAACCAAAACGTAAACTCTGAAATCTTAAAATATCTTAAAAACTAACTGGTTATAAAATCTGAAATTTGGGGGCAAGCTCCCCAATTATATAAACCACTGAAAAATAATATATATATATATATATATATTTGTCATTTTTAAGTTATTGTGTATTCTTAATTTTTATTCTACTATTTGCTTTATGGACTTCATCAAAGTATTTGAACACGGGCACCAGTGGACTAAATTCATAACGGTCACATGATAATATAAACACGTGTTCTACATTGAATTCAAAACGGACAGTAAACTAGCTCGTACTTTTTATTCTATTTGTAAAACTTAGGTAAAATTTCAAATTCCATAATTGGGTAAAGATGCTCAAGAGTTATAAAAAGAAATTTCTGCAAAAAGATTTTAAAATTAAAGAAAAAAAAGTCTTGTTTTATACATGTACTTTTAAATAAAGTGACAAATATTAATTTTTTTAAAAAAAAGTTTCTGTAAAAAGCGTAATTTGGCAACAACGAAGTGCATGAACTGTGTGTGATTTGCTGAAAATAGATAATAGCATTTATCGTGACTATGACGTCACGTGTGTTTTTGAACTTGATTGGCTAAAAACGCGGTTTAAAATTATCATGTGATTATGACGTCACATGAATTTAGTCCTTATTTAGATTCTCTCAATGGGAAATTTCTGTTATTAGAAGAAAAAAAAGGAAAATAACTCTAAATAATTTAAGAGAAATATAAAGCTTCTTCTAAATAATATATATATATATATATATATATAATATTGATTTACTTAAAAAAAATCTTTAAAACACTACACAATCATTTCCATAACTCTTTGCCTTCATAATCCCCTTATTATACAAATATAGTATCTATTTTGCGGAGTTTTACTCGGTGTTTCATGTAGCGTATCAACCGTGTAAAAATTTAGTCGGGTATATAATACAGTATAAGAAGTTAAGGAAAAAATCTTACCTTTACAATCCAATTAAAACTGACTTGTTGATTGTAGAAATAAAGATGAAATTTTTGGCAATTTCTTTGCAATGGTTTCTTCACTTTTCTTAATTTTGCGTTTAAAAACGCCACTAGGGTAAGATCTATTTTCGCTTATTTTTTCAACAGTTCACCACCCAATGAATCAGAAAATCAATGGAATTAATTGAGTGATATAAAAAAAATCGATAAACCGCTTATCGGCAAACTGTTAGACTGACTGCTTTTGAGAAAACACCGTATTTTGGTCAAAGAACTGTGCACCACAGAGATGCTATTATACGGGGCAATTAAATGGTATTTGGGAGGGTGACAGAGGACTTCTGGCGTATATGGTCCTATCATTTCTTAAAGCCCTGTCACACACGCATATTTGGAGCAACCATTTAGGACAATTTTTTAGGCAGCTGAGGGTGAAGGGTTGCCGTAAACAAAACGACATGCTCTAACGTCAGCCGCGCTCTATCTGCACATTGAAAACTTACTCGCCGATTTTTCTGCTTCGGAAAACGAACATCCAATGCTATTACTTTTATTTCGCTTGCGCTTTTGTTGATGGGTGAATAAAAAAAAATTTAGCATCATTTAGAATATTATACGCCGTATCTGATGCGTTTGATGAAACCGAAGCTGCCATCTTGTTTATGACGTAGGGCACCGAAGAACCCTATTGGCTGGAACTTCAAGTACCTTTTATTTGGAGAAACTTTTTCAGCTAAAAGGGAAAAAGTTGTTTGGAGCTGTTGCTATGGCAATAGAAATTGTTAGGAATTAAGTGAAAAATTGCTCCAAACGTGTGTGTGTGATAAGATCTTTAGAGGGGGAAACAGCTTTCGAACTCTTACTATTAATGCACATTCGATCGTTTTGGTGTTATAAAAATAAAAAAGAACCGATAAACAATCTATTATTCGCTTTTATTGCACCATTTCTGAACAAACTTCCGTCTAAGGGATAAGCCTCCATGTGGTTTCTAAGTGTGGCATTTTCTATGGTCAATTAATCAACAGACGAAGGGATATTGTCATTTACAAGCAAATAACATTCTTTTCTATTTTACATGTTATCTATATTTTACTTCAAACGATCTTTCTAAAAAGTCGCTTTGAAAGGGAATTTTTAAATGCCTTTTGAGCATGTACCACACTCCCTGTCTGCTCATTATTTTGAGTAAAATGACATCTGCTTTTAAGGGTTTCTAGTAGTGAAAACAGATGTAGAGTTCATGGAAAAATTTGAACTTTGAAGCCAGTGACAAACGATTTTTTAAGCGCGCTAGGAACTCAGTACGCTTAATTTGATAACATTTACAACTGATAATGTTTTGAGACTTTTTGCTTATACATGTCGGTGCCCCTGTAGCTTGGGGCCCCCGTATCATTGATACGGTGGTAGCTACGCCCCTGATAATAGTATAGATCAGCGGTTCTTAAACTTTTGATCTCCGCAGCCCCCTTTATGTATCAGCGTGACAGTGCAGCCCCCCAGGATTTTGAACATTCCTCCCCGACTTAATATTCTTGATCAAAATACAAGTTCTAGTACAGTGTTTTCATTGGGGACAACTTAGTGATCTAGTTTAGTATGGCACATCTTTCCATTTTTCCACGAGGCATTTCAGAGTCTGTAAAAGAGAGAAATCTCAAGGTTACATGAGAGATTTTGCGGATCTCCTAGAAAGGCGCTACGGACCCCCAGGGGTCCACGGACTACAGTTTAAGAACGCTAGTTTCGACAATGACAGAGATATATATTCTTAATATTATTCTTATAGTTTTAGTTTTATTTCATATTTTTAGAGTTTATAATTATTTTAGTTAAAATAGTTTTATACTTATTGCTAATGCTGAAATTCGGTCTTTTTTCTATCTTTTAATATGTATTTGTGTGTGTGTGTATAATTGAACCTGACAATAATTTATTTATTGTTCTTTAATTCATGCATGATCTATGCATTTTTTAATGCATATTTAGGTAAGTTACCTTTTTATTAAAAAGGGATATAGAGCTTCTATCCATTATATTTCATAGGATTTCACTGAATATTTAAAACAGAAAGGGGAAAGGTTGGTTGGCCACAAAACTGGTTAAACTCCACTTTTGTATAAGTTTAAAAACTGTCCTCAATCAGCAATGTTTATAATACTCTCTGCAGAATATATATCTATTTAAGTTTCCAAAACCTCAATATTTCTTACATTTAGAGAAAAGTTATTTCAGTCTCACAAGTAGAGTTTATTAAAAGTTATGTAATGAGATTTTTTAAAATTATCAATTTATGTAAAATGAATTTGAATTATATATTAAATTAAATTAACGCATTTTTGTGCACTTTCTCTTTCTTTCTTTTACACACTAAGAGGAAGATAAAATATATAAACCAAAATTTTTTTGTAGTCTTATAGACGTTTAAGACTACAAAATTTGGTTTTGCTTTATTGATTAATTCTTTCTTAGTGTATAAATTGGCCAATATTTTTATTTATATAGAAGTGATACAATATAATATTTATTTAAAATAAGCAGTCTCAAAAAGTAGGGTAACAAGAGCTCTGTCAGCTGTGAGAATTATGCGTATGAATAAAAATCCCTCTGAAAATAACGATGGCGATTACAGCATTCAAACGGTGCCTGTAGATGGAGATGGTTCTCCAGTAACACGACTAAATATCAGTTCGAAGACGGCTGCTTTGTGTGACGGAAATATGATCTGCAGTTGAAATAGGAAGTGCGATACGGTTTTTGCGTTTGAAAAGAAATTCCCCAGCTGAAATTCAGTGGCAATTGGCAGGAGGAGTGTACAGTACAAGTGTTATGTCACAAAGACAGGTGTGGTTTTGATGCAAGTAATTTGACTAAGTCAGGAAGAGATGTGGAGAGGAAGGGAGAGCATTTTCGATGGGAGGTATTGAACCATCTTCCTTACAGTCCCTATCTCGCACCAAGTGATTTCCATCTCTTCGGACCTTTAAAAAAACACTTGGGTTGTCAGCATTTCAGAACCGATGCTGAGGTTCAGCAAGCCAATTTGACGTGGTTGCACAACTTTGATGCTTATTTCTACGGGTTTCAATGGTTTAGTGTACCGATGGAACAAATGCCTCTATTAGTATGATAACTATTTAGAGAAGTAATATGTACCTATGCCTTCCTACATTGGATATATTTTTTTATTCCCTAAATAAAAACTTGCTCTGAATGAGCTTGTTACCTTACTTTTTGAAATCCCTCGTATATTGGACTTGATTTGCGAACTACTTAAGATCACTTAGAAAATGCTTTTATACATGATTATTAACAATGCTTACGCCACATCTATGAATGATGCTTGCTCTTAAATAAATAACTCTTTAAGTGTTCTTTAAATCATCAGATTCTGCAAAAAGGCAGAGTTATCAAACTATTTTTATTGTAATAATTATTATTAACTATTCACTTTCTCAATAAAAATGTTTCATTAGTTTCCTAGACGTCTTAAATTATTAAATGAAGCCATTTCCTTTTTTTTTACTTTTTTCCCCGCAGTTATAGGAAAGGACCTTCAATTTTTGGCAATCATTCAACGATACAATGCGTTTTAATATTTTTCATCGCTAAGTACATACTGCTTTAAATACACCTTATTGTAACATTAATATATCATATACAACAGCCTATATCAATAAAATTAAATATCATTTTAACTATGACTAAATATACTCTATTTATTCAAACAATCATATTTCAAAATGCTTCGTCTGTATATCACTTTATACATTGTTATTACTAATGCTTACAATTTAAGTAACAATTGTCTTGACGATTGTTATCTATACCAAAGTAATATACAGCACTTACTACTTTAATTAATCATTAACTTAATTAAAGCTATTCTGAAGGTTCCACACAAAGACACTCCCTAGTTTGTCAATAAAACAGATTTATATCTGTGACCAAACATGGTGGCTAATTCCTGATTTGCGGTAGTGTGCTCTAATGTATTCAAAAGAAAATAAATTTATTCACGGTCACCGTTCAGTGGCCGAAAAATTTCCTTATCTTTGAATGATAAATGACTTAAGGTTAAGAATTCAATTGAGAGAATCACCCAGGTAAATTGGAAATTGGCTTTAGACACACAAGCTAATGAATCTATTAATGGAGTCTATTATTTCTGTTTGTTTGATATCATTAAAGCCTTTAGTTAGAATAATTGTTTCTTGCAGAGGTTGATTTCAAAATGATATGGTACTTGAATAAAACAGTTTATTTGATTGGACTCATGATGGCATGGTAGTTTTGGAAATAAGTACTACAGATGAGAAGCAAACAACATAACGAATTTACGTAGTTTGCTCTTAAGAAAATTATGTAAACATTTATCTTTTGCAAGTTTTTTTATACATTTTTTCCTAATTCTCTATAATTTCTGGAACATTGCGTTACTTATTATCGCGTTACTCATTTGGTGAAAAAAATTATATATTCCGTAATAAAAGGATAATAAATTACGGTAACATTATCCGTAATTTGGATAAATACTTTTAAATTTATCAATGCAAAGCAAAATTATCTTCTATAATAAAATATTATTGCCATTTTTAGAAGGATTGAAACTTGTTTAGAAACAAGCTGATTCGATAGTTAAATTCCTAAGAAACGATTTGAATATGGCACATATAATTATAAAAACAACATTTAATAATAACATTTATATTATGCTGATTCGATTTGAAAAAAAATGTTGCGGAATATGCTTTTTTTGTTTAATCCTTTCCTAGTTTACTGAACTTGTAACAAATAATGCAAATAAAAAACAATAACAAATAAAATATTTTTCACCTTTGAATATGCTATTGACCAAGATAGCGTATTAATTTGGGCAAACATAGATTGATAGCTTACTGGCATTGTACTTAGACTGATTTCATAATTTTGGACCACGACAAAAATGACACCTCAAAGCTGTCTCTCCCTTTCCTTTTCCGACACCGTTTAAGCGAGCGATTTGAACCCCGACATATTTAAAATGCACCATCTGTACAACTAAACTTACTATTTTTTGAAGGGGGGGGGGGGTCAACCCAGGATATAATTTTCAAATTACTTAAAAGCTATAACAATTTACTGAAATATTATTATTTTCTTTTTTCAGTTGTATTTTTCATTAGACTTGGCATTTTCATAAATAGTTTGCTCGTTTTAATGGCATCATAGAATTCACAACAAGAATTATAATTTTAACATTTAGCAGATGTTTTACGGTAGATACTGAAAGTCTACCCTTTTCTACAGATCAAAAATATTCCTCATGACTGAAAAACCTCTCTTCACTGGAGCAGGTATCTCAGGGAAAGATATCACAAACTCAGTCTTCTGAAACTGTAAAAATATTGCTTTATGAGTCTTTTTAATGGTATCTAGTATTTTTTCAGGACTTGCACAACAATTTAACCTTATTTTAAATTATCTGTTTCGACAATGTATGTTCATCAATATTTGTAATATCCTATAACTTCATTAACCTCTTGTGTACTCTCTTGTGTATTCTCAAGGCAATTTCAATTCGAAAATTTAGTCACTGAAACTTACTAACTTTATCAAAACTGAATCTCCACAACTCAAAAATATTAGAAATTTAAGAATTGTCTACACTTGAGGAAAATATTTACTCCTGAATATTATTTTTCTTTTAGAATGTATAGCAATTATTTGGTAGAAGATGGTGTAGATTTGATGGGAGGGGGGGGGGTTCCCCAGAAGTTGATAAATTAATTCAGAATATGTCTGAAATACTTCTGTAGCTGTGATCGAGTTTGCTTCTTATTTCAGAATTATATTATTAAATATCCGCAGCCACAAGATAATTTTTAAAAACTCGAAGTTGCTATGTAGGTCTGAACTTTAAAAAAAAATCATATACAGTCACATAACATTCTGAAAATCCCAGACAGCATTAAGAAACTGGGACTGTCCTGGCTAATCCTTGACGTATCCTAATCCAGGCTTTCTATGACCTCTAGCCGTAACTAGAGATCTCGTGTACCACTTATTTTAAACTCGAGAAAATAATTCGTCACGAATTCTAGTCCTCTGAAGTATGAGGATTCTCTTAATTAGTCATGTTACTGAGACATTTTCTTAAAATATGCACTTTATTACGACTTATCGACGAATGGTTCTCAGCAATAATGCTAGCCCATCGGATCCTTTCAACTTGAACCATGGTAAATTTCCAACATCAACTTCTCCAATTGACAACAGTCACTGTCCTCAACTTCCCTCCTCACTTGACTTTAAATAGTAATTTTCATGAACATAAATCGCGGTATCTCTGCAGTAACAGGTTTTATGATCAAGTAACGTCATCAACTGATTATTCCCTAGAGGATTAGTAAGTATAGCGAATAGAACTCGTTACAAATAGTAATCGTATATCTCCACTATTCTCCCGAAAGCGAGACTATTACATTTATTTGAATGTAATATATAACATTTAAGGGAGAAATAAAAAAAAAAATTAGAGTTTCTGCAAAATTAGATTTTACTTTCAATTTTTGGAAATATTTTTATGTTCGTAATATAATTATTCCTTTAATGGTTATTTTATCTTTAAAAACCGTTTTCAAAAACTATAAAAAATTCCGAAGCTTTCTTTAAAAAAAAATTTCTTTGAGGTCATTTTATTTCCTTTAAATATATAAAACAGTCTATATATGAAAAGGAAGGTAGAAATTTCTTAGGCACGAATTATTCATTTCACGAATTCAAAATGGATGAACACCGTGACCTTCGCGGCTACGAATGTAGTCATGAGCTTATGTCTCGATTGCACTAATAGCCGTCTTACGGATTAATGAGGGTTATTGCTCCTTTAATGTAATTATAAGCTTTCTAAAATCTTTCATTTAGTATGGCCTAGAGATAAAAAAAAAATGAAATATCAGCCCCAGAGTTATCGTCCTCATTATTTGATTGATTCATATGTTAAGGATGAAATTTCTCATGTCTGAAAAATCAAATATTAAAATATTCAGAATATTTATCAAATCAAACAGTCAGAAATTTCTGGTTTGTCGTCAACAGTTTTCATATACCTCTGCATCGATGTTTATTTCAGTCTTATTAAATATATTGCATATAGGCGAATATGCTCATTTTTTTCAATGCCGAGAATTGTCTCTGAAAGTACTTACATTCATGCATGCGAGGTTGTCTTAAACTTATCTTGAACTTCATTGTATAAGGTCTGAGATCTTCTCTCAGTCCTGCCGAGAGCTGCGGGAGGAAGGGAAGGATGACTCGTCATATCACTTTTCAAATTATTTATTGAACACACAAATTACCAACACAATTCTCATAATTCAAACAGGAAGAGATGTCTCCAATCTGAGCAATATAACGAGATGCGCAAGAGATCTCATAACGAGATGCGCGAATTATGAGAAGACTTTAAATATATATATATATATATATATATATCGACCTTCTTATATTAGGATGAAATACACTGCCCTAAATATCTGAGCTATAATATAACTATATGACTAATCGTCACTTTAATTCTTTCAACTATCTAATCTCTGAAACGCGCTAAAAAACCAACCTTATCGGTAGCAATCTATCCTTCTCCTCGCATTCTCTCTCTCAATATATCTAGCTTGAAAACCTAGACTATATATATCCGACCTAATCTGAATAATGATGTTTGCTTCTTCAGAGGGTTGGTTGCGAGTAAACTCGAATTGATAGACCAAAGATTTCCCAAGAGGATTATGTTAAAGAAAAGACGTGGATAAATCCGTCAGAATTGTACCTAAGTGTTTTTGAAAGAAAAATAAATATTCAGTAAATAAATATTATTTTTTATTAGTTTTCTAAGTACCCTGTACAGACTTCACATTAAAAAAATTATCAAATATGAAATAAAATATCCTTCGCGTGCTTACTTCAAATCATACTAATAAAATAAATCAACCACATGTTTCAGAATTGCTTCGCATGACGGATAAATATTTTACCTGTTGAAAAATAAGATATAATGGCATTTTAATATATATATATATATATATATATGTGTGTGTGTGTGTGGGCCGAGTCACTTTTTATGCCAATGTAAAATTTTATTTCAGTTAGATGTGAATTTTTTTTATTTAAGTTCTTATTGGTCGATAATAGTGTGGCCTCGGTGGCCAGTCTAGTGGTCATGGTCACAAGCTGGTGGCTTCTAAACAAAATTCTACTAAAGACTCGCCATGTGCAGATGATGATGCAAGTCAAATTTGTCGATGCTTAAAGTCCCCCTGTTGGTGTGATGTGGAAACTAATAGAGGACGTGGAGACACCAGACAGCTCTGGTACTGTCCTGGTCACTTGATCGTGGTACAAAATTACTAAGTCCTTCACCATTAACTCTCTTGTTGCTTCCAAGGGCTACGTAAATCATCTCAAATGATCAACAATGTCAGAATTTTGCCTTTGGAGAAAGAAATATTTTTTTTAAAAGATGTGATTTTATTTCAAACTTTTGTTAAATTATATTTCTGTCTGGCATTTAACTATTTTATTCATATTAAGTAAATTATATAAATATACAAAATATTTTTAGTGATGATGTGATATTGGGGAGCATTACATTAACACTCATTATTAACTTTATTTGATTGAATCATGTTTTTATGGTATTTATTTAAATAAACTCCATTATGTACTTTTAAAGAAAAATTTAAAATTTCTCTTTAAACGGTGGCTTACAGTTTCTTTCATTTTTTTCGGGGGTTACAAAAATAAACTACTTCAGTAGCAACAATTAAAGGATGATATTTTTAATGGGATCACTAATTATTTAATTTTAGCTCAAGATCATTAGTCTGGCAGAAACAATTAAGGGCAATGGCCAGGAAAATACTTTCAATCAGAAGTCACTTATTTTTACATCATTATATTCCCTTAATCTAATGATTAATATTGCTTTCATTCTCTTTAAGATGAGGTCGAGGTTTTGTTAAGAAATCAATCTTTTTCGGCGAATGGTTGTATTAGAAAAACTTGGAGAGTCTATAATGATTTTGAAAAAAATAATCAGAATTATATTCACACAAAGTGACAAATTTTAATAATTTTACAAAAACAATAATGGTAATAGTTTTAAAAGGAGGATAAACAATGAGAACAGAACAAAAGAATGAATTTTTAGTATTAAATCAGTATACGTATTCATATATTTGAAAGAATTTTGATCTATGAATCTTGAATATTTAGATAATGTTTTGAGAAACATTTTTATACCGTATTTACTCGAATCTAAGTCGCACTATTTTTCCAATGTTAATGCTATTGAAAATCGGGTGCGACTTTGGAGGAAATTGAGTTCCACACTTTTCAAAAAGAAACATGTAACCTTCCATTCTGGCCACTTGCACCGATGACTTATCCCATTCCGCAGTTTATCTCCTGTATTCAGTCTATCCTAAACATCCTTGTCTGCTCGTATTTGGGAAATTTTTTTTGTATGCTTTCTTTTAATCATCTAAACATAAAGATACCTGTAATAGCATCAAGACGAGTCCACTATAACGGAAGTATGAAAGCAGAGACAGTTTTACATGCAAAAAAAAAAAAAAAAAAACTGAAACAGCAGCGGTCACTAAAAATTTGACACGGATGAAAGAAATATACGTCGAAGGCTTAAACAAAATGATATAATTTTTCCTTGTAAATGTTGAACAGTCTTTAATATTCCTTTTACATTTTTTTCTCTCATACATTCTTTTAAAAAAATGTTGCACGGAAGACGACATTATGTGGGAAATTGGCGAAGCCGGCACCAATTCCGAAATTAGTTGTGACAATAAGAGTGACGAATGATTTTCGAGACATGATACTAAAGGTTAGAATAATTATAGGTTCATAAAAAAATTGGAAATTTTTAATACTGGTAAAATAAATTAACTATTAACTTCTTATTATTTCTCATTAAATTTTTTAAAATTTTCTTAAGTATCGGATATTAATGAACATTTTACACAATTTCTTATTTTTTTCTCAAAAACTTGTAGAGAATTGGAAACGTTCTAATTTCACAAAATTTTTTTGAGAATTTGGGGTGCGGCTTAGATTCGAGTAAGCGAGGTATATAAATTGTAGGAATTGTTTCGCACTATTTCATATGAGGGTTGCAGAAATGAAAAGTGAACACGTGCGATTGCATCAGAATGACTGCAGCTATGGCAGTGCCACCGAACAAGGATATGGAAAATGTTAAAAGGTGTACATCGTACGCGGTATTCAACTGTAAAACCTGTTCGTGGTAGAGAAAATTGATCGAAAGTAAAGTCGTGCTATAAATGGAGGCGTCCATATAGAAACAATGTGTCGGTAGAACGGTTTCTGATTGTGGAAGATAGACTTCATGCGGACAACCATCAGCGAATGATTGTAATTAATAGCAAGCACAGCCTAAGCCTAACGGCTGTGAGCAATTGGTGTAAAAGTCTTCGTGAAGAGTGACAAACAATAGCAGATCCCCAAAGCAATATCCACCCACAGGTCTATAGTTTCACCAAGACGAGCTTAAAAATGGTAAAAGTTGGAGCACCCGCCACACAGCCTGGATTTGTCACCACTAGACTTCCACACCCTTAGGCCACTTTAAAGAGCATTACGTTTCCATTCGGACGATGGAGTTCCGGAAGCTGGGAAAGACTTTCCCACAAGAATCAATCATCATCTTTTTACATCGAAGGCATACATCTGCTGCCGAAATGAGGGGACCTGTGTTACAACGCCAATGGCGATTTCTCTTGACTTTCGATTAAGCTATTATTTTTATTCAACTTGTCACGTTTGATTTAGGCGACCCTTTTATTTTAAGAATTTAACTTAAAATTCTCAGACATGGTAAGTTAAGTGATCAAAGTATCAGTTCAAAGTATGTCCGGCTCTCAGTGTAACTTTTTATTACATGATTAATATTACGAAATCTGTTGCCAATAACTCAAAGAGTGGCATCTAGATCAATGCTGAAAACATTTACTTGTGTAAGAGAAGATTTTTTTTATTGTTTGTTGTTATTTCAGGTTTTCTTGCTGTAAACTTCTTGGAAAGCGGAATGGAAGGAGTAAACTATCTGCAGCGATTACGTAGAGAGGCGGATATGTACAATAGCTTTCTTTTGGTCACAATAGACGTAAAGTAAAAAGAAATTTTATTTTGGTGTTGCTTTAAAAAAATTTCATAAAGTGATTTTTCCAAATATATTTCTTAGATCATTTTTAATGCAAACATTCATTATGTTAAAATTACTTGTATCAGAAAATCCAAATGTTTTTTTTTTTTTTTTTTTTTTTTTTTTTTTTGTTATGCAATTAAATACATACTTTTTTATTTACAGAAGCAAGTTTCAAATTTTTTTCAAGTATGTACTTGAAAATTTATTTTAAAACAGAGATTTTTAAGACTGTTTTAACCAATTCCAAGAGCCCCCCCCCCCCCCAAAAAAACATTTTTAGACAGCAAAATGTTTTTTTTTTTTTTAATATAAATTTGGGATATTGTAACTATAGATATTCTTTTAGTATAATATGTCTTTAAAGCTTAGAAATATTCCATAAATACACAGTTTTTTACTTCAAAGATGCAAAATTACAACGCATTTAACATTAACGTAAAGAGAGATGAAAGATGAAATATATTTTTATTAGAGGAAAAGCTTTTCATGATTGGACAAAAAAGCAATAAAGTTCGAATAGAAAATAAAAATGAGCAGCTATTTACATGATTTATACTGTTGGTATTAGCAAAACAATGGAAAATAGAAAACTCCATATGAAGAATTTTTTTAAATTCTTTTTTCGAACTAAATCTCTTATATAATTTCTTCCAAAATAAGCGATTCAAATTTATTCTGGAATTTTTATAAAAAGCAATTTTTAGTTGTGTTTTGTATTAAGCAGCCTATAGAGTGTAACATATGCTGCTATAATTATGTTATATCTTAAAATTGATATAAACACACACATCCCTTTTTTGCACAAAGGAAAAAAAGCAGAATAAGTTTCATCCATCTTTTTAGGACTTAAAGCGCGATTCGTTAAAATACATTGTTACGAGTTTTGTGTTAAGAATACTTAAAATAGCGTAAATAATCTACATCTGAATATGTAATATGTTTATATTATTCTATGTTGTGTTTATTTTATGTTAAAATTGTAATATTCGCCACCAACGCCATTCCTTACATTATAATGGCGATTCTTCATTAGAAACTTGGCGAAATCTTGGCGATAGAACCAAGTTGGCATCATTTTTAGCGACCATTTTGGTGACTTCGACCACTTTTGACGAGTTCGCGAACATATGAATTCTTCTGGAAATTAGTAGAGGAATCTACTAATATCGCGATCTGTGACGCAAGCGGATTTTTCGAGAAGAATCCGTAAGCCCTATATAAATTGGGAGTCATTCGCCGAAACTGAGTTAGTCTTGTTTTGACCGTTGAAGAGTAATATTAATTTGACCGTGAAGAATCAACCAACCATTAGTTATTACTTCGCCTGTTGGTGTAGGACGAGAGAGTGCTTGTGAATAATCTTTTACATACTTGTATTTTAGACACTGACTTATGTTTTTTAAATGACACATGTAAAAAATATAGTTCTTCTCTCTTACTTGTTATTAACTTTTGTAGAAATGCATTTGTTTTATTAAGCTAAAAATTCTATAGTTTAAACTGTTTTTAATCCATTAAAGTGACATATTTTATTTCTTATTACACATTTTTACAAACACGAAATGCTCCATGAGAAATTTTTTATTCATTTATAAAAGCCTTTCAAAATGGAATTTACTTATTTATCGAATGTTTTATTCTGTATTTTACATATGTTTAAAAATTTTCCAAGCTAATACAATTTTAAATATTTACACAAGTAATACTCCAAATTTTTTAAATAATTGTACGTTAGGATACTTATGATAAAATTTCTATCAAATGCAACTCTTATCACAAGAATTCTAATTTCCATCGCTTTTTAGCCTATGATGGGGACGTAACGCTGCTTATTATACAAATGATGGAGACGAAGGACCTGTACTTCTAAAAAAGGTGATTTTTTCTCTTTGACTAGTAAAAAACATACATGATAGTCAAAGCTACGGGTAAAAATTCCAGTTCAATATTCCAATAAGTTAGGAACTCCCAAACAATATTCATATAATTTCATCCATTAATATGGTCGTTTTATTATAATGAGTATTGTATATATATTTATAAACACGAATAAAAACATTTGAAAGATAAAATTAGAGCTCAAAATCAAAAAATTTTAACCGAAACCATTTAGGATCCTTTTGTTTACTGGAATATTGCGTCACTCATAATTGTCAGTGAATGATCTGTAAAGGATTACTATTTTGAATCAACAAAAGTATGAATTCATAGGGTATGAAAGATGACAGTTTAGGTAGATTTTTATAGCTATTTTAATGAATAAAAAGGAAAATTGATAAAAGTATTTCAAAAGAGGTAAATGTGATAAAAGCATGTACACTTTTTGGATATTTTCGCTTTTATATAATGCTTCATTTTAATTTTACCTTTTGAGTATTTCAAATTTAATTTGGTTTGCTGTAGACGCTTTTAAGTTAAATTGATCCACTGTGAAAAAGACATCAAAATCTAAGGAATCATTAAATTGTATAGAATATGGCAATCTGAAAAAGAAAGAAAATGCTTTCAGAAAGATGATTTTTTTTTCTATTATTCTTTTGTCATAATTCGCGGAATCAAATCCTTTTAATCTTAACTTTTTTATCACAGAAGAACGAACAGCTAATCAAAATATTTTGAAATTATTGTGCTAATCATCAGGAAATATTTTTTCAAACACTAAAACAAAAAAATAAATAATTTCGAAAGAAATTTAAATATTTCAATGGTTCTTATACAGTATATCTGATCTAAAAATATATTGTTTAGAAGAAGGCAAGAATTCCTTTTGTATAAATTTTCTCTTTTGGAGACACACACATATAGTATATATTTCTAAATCAATATAAATAATTAACACAAAAGATATTAAAATTTTTTAAATATTTTCAAATGCAAATTTTTTTATATATTATACAATTTTTTTAGTAAATTCGGAAACAGAGATGAAATTTTCAGAAAACATAAAAATGCCTGCATAATACTAACTGCTTGGCATTCAATATCGTTAATAAACCAAATATAATAATAACTGAGGTTATAAT
>BMAO01018506.1:0-22913 GCA_019973975.1 Trichonephila clavata | reverse complement strand
ACATCTTCTGTTGTTGTTGAAACTTCCACCTGTACAACATCTAGTACCATAGCTGCTACCTCAGAATCGAATAGCTTAGCATCAACAGATACAACTTCTGTATCTCAGGTTTCAAAACGTCGTAAAAAAGCTTCCTACCAAAAACATATCCAACACTGGAAAACCAAAAATAGAGATAAAAATAGCACCCCATAAACCGAAGAAAAGTTAACCTGTTCAGGACACCTCAGATGAGGACATGATTATGTATGACGTAGAAGAAGAGGTGGAAACACCGAAAAAGAATACAATAAAACACTTGTCGGAAGAGTACTGGAAAAATGAGTGCTGGAGACAGGAGGAATTTTACACGTTATTACTCCAAGAAAGCGTGAAGAAAAAACTGAAAGGAAATTATTAACCCCGACGAAAAACAGAAAGTGAAATTATTCAATCATACTTGGTGGGGGTAATCCCCACCAAAAACTTGTTATATAAATACTTTTACCTAGATATAAAAATATTTTTTCTTTGAATTATTTAACCTTATTTGACTTGGTGGGGCATCCTCCACCAAAATCTGTTTGCTGTATATATGTGTGAACTTTTATATGTGAGTATTTTTAATGATTTTTAATATTTTAACAATTGATTGGCGCAGCTTAGCCGAAATCGGCTCTTGCGCGATTAAACCCTACACTCACTCACTCACTCACTTGACATTCAAAGTTCAAACATTCTGCCTACAGAGGGGCAGGTGGGACTCTGGGTTCGCTCCAAACACCCTTGTGAAACGTGTGTCCACATTCGGTCGTGTGGGGAAAATGCATGGCTCCAGGCAAATGGGACATTTTTCAGGAACTCCAAACACGGGATCTGGAAAGGCAGCACTGTACAAGAGTTGAAGAGCCGTGTGACCCAGCGTCACCCATTGTTCCAAATCCTGAGAGCCATCATAAGACCGGGCCACGGTCGCCTTTCGGTACAAATCGGGTTTCATACATTCTGTCCAGATGCCCGAATGTAGGTGCCGTGACCCCTTTCGGCCATCCTGTGGAGCACATGGTCCTCGGATTTGGAAGGTTCGAAGGAGCAGAGAAAGGGGAGAAAGAGCAATTTTCCAGATTGCCCCGAGGGACAGGGACGTTGCACAAGGCATCGAGGTCGTGGAAATGTTGTCGAAAGGCCTGCACCGTCAACACCTCTGGAATGGGTAAAGCATTCAGACGATTCCGGAATTCTTTTTAAATGGTAGCAAAGTCCCCGAAATCGGGAGACGAATACTTGACGAGGCAGTATGCAAACGCTAAATCGTCTCGCATCCTGAAGAATGAATGAGCTCTCTCGCCTCGAGTGCCTCGCTTTTATAGCAGGGAGAAGGCGTCTGATTGGTCGATGCAACTGATAAGGAGTTTCAAGGCTGGCATGATTTAAAAAGGATTCATGAGTATGACTTTTAATTCAACCTTGGCTTGAAAAGAGACTTATGCTGCTAGCAAAAGTATTATTTTTTGAGAGTTTAAATTTTTCCTAAGCATTACTTTCAACCTTGGCTGGAAAAGAGACTTACGCTGCTAGCCAAAGTATTATTTTTTGAGAGTTTAAATGTTTCGTAAGTATTCAATTCAATAGGTTCCAACCTTGGCTGGAAAAGAGACCTGTGCTGCTAGCAAAAGTATTATTTTTGAGAGAGGGTAGCGTCATTTTTTGCGTGTTTCATTCAACAGGTTCCAACCTTGGCATATTTATTGACCCAAAAAAATGGGAGAATGATTGCTGGTCCTGAGCTATGCTCCTTTCCAGCAATAATTCTACCATTTTTCTGGGGTTCAACACAATGTCTACCTTTAAAGTTGGATGCTCTCAATGGATTGGGTGCCCTGCAGAGAGGACAGGTGTTTGCACGTCCAAGTGTTGTAACAAGCACCGCATGTGGAACAGGTGCCCACAATGCGTTCTTTCCGGCCAGTGCATGGGACTCAGACAGATGGCACATCAATCTGGCACTTGGATCACGCTCTCGGGCCATTTCAATCCATAGCACCCATCCAACACTGCTTGAGCCAAGTGGGTCCAGTCGGTCAGGTGTTGGGGACCGTGTCTTCTCCACGCCTTGTAGGCCAAACGATACAGTTTCGGTTTAGCCAAACTAGTCCAAAGGGCTTCTAGAAAGGCCCCTTTTCCTTTGGCAGCCTCCTCCTCCAAGTAATCACTGTGCAGGTGGGCCGGTTCTGCATACAAAACACATTCAAAGGTGGGCAGGTCACGGGGCTCGTAATCGGGCAACACCTTTTGCAGCAGTTCAGCAACGGTCACATCGTAGATGGACTCGACAGTTATGATGTCAGAAGGCGTCATGGTCTGCAGGCACTTTCGAAAATTAATCATAAATGTAATATAATCTCCAAGATTAGCCTCTTGGTACTTGGCCAGATAAAGTGTGAAAGCTTTAAGTTATTTTAACTCTGCGTGCTTATTTTAACATTAAAATCGAACCTTCCCCTAGACGCCGTCCCACAAATTGGGGGTTCGACTGAGAATTTTTTAAACTATTCAAAGTTTTATCTAAGAGCATTTTTTAAAAGTTTTACCTCCTCATCGATTTTTGATTTCCTGAGCGGTACATAGACCTTGCCTTGCATCGAATAGAGATCCGGCGAAGCCTTCAGCTGGATAAGAAATTTTACGAGCGATACGGAAATACTTCAGCGAGAACAGTCAACAAGAAAAAGGAGTCCATTGACTTGGTTAGAAACACGGAATCTTGGCGAATTTCCACGTCAGCTACAGTCAACCAAAACTGGAAGCCCAGCGACTCAACGAGATACTGAACGAATTGAACGAGATTACCTTGATCATTGAGGTCAACACTGACGAGAGAACCTTTGGAACTGCATCGAATTGCGAGTTATCAACACGAAACAAGATTTCCTGTGTCATTGAGGTCAAGGTAAAGTGTCTTCAGAATTACATTGAATTGTGCTAGTATCCTTTTTTTTTTGGTATTGTGTGAGTAATAGGCGAAAATTATATAAATGAATGATTTTTTGTGTGTATGTTTCCTGTTCTGTGAATCTGAAATTGAATTTTGAAGTACTAGGTACTATTATTGGTTTAATTGCAGACATAGATATTTGATGTTCTTTTTGGATTAATAACTGAGTACTTTCCGTGTTTTTTCTTGGTAATCTATTTTTGATAAATGAGAGGAACGCGTTGTTTTTTTAATAAAAAATAAAATTGATATTAACTATAATACTGTTGTGTTTTGTAAAAGGATTTAAGTTCCGGGAATTCTTTAAAAAGTCCATTTTTGTCCATAATTGTTTATAATTGATAATTGCATCTTATTTAAATTATCTTTTGTTTCATTTTAAGTGAGTAAACTTTTTGCGTGTCATTTTAATGGTTTTGTCTCATTTAACTTGGGTAAAAATTTAAGTTGTTCTCTGGGTCACCATTCTGAGTATAAAAATGGCATTCTTACTCGCGAAAAGGAAAGAGGATTTGGTGTCACTCGCCGAGGATTTGGATCTTAATATCGAAGCAGGTATCACAAAATTGAAGTTAAAGGAGCTGATCGTAAAAAGCCCAGATTACGTTGAAGACGATGTTAAAAAGATGCTTGATAGCATAGTGGAGGAACGTAGAGAAAGGGCTGAGAGAGAGAGGATATGCGAAAGGATGAGAGAGAAAGACGAGAGTACGAATTAGAGAAGTTGCGAATACAAACGCATCAGACTGCCGGTATGCCGAATAACACCGAAAACGTTCAGGCATCGAATAAACTGTTTCACGAAACTTTTCATAAGTTTATTATGAAGGAAGATATTGGTTTGAATCTTACCTTATTTGAGCGTCATGCAGAACTAACTTCCTTACCGAAAAAAGATTGGGTTCAAAAACTTATAGGTTTAATACCCGTCGAAATTGCCCATCTGATCGCAAGAGAACCAACTGGTAAGTGTAACGATTACGATCATATAAAGAAGTTGCTCTTACAAAGATTTAAATTATCTCTCTCTCTCCGGAAAAATTTCGTCAGTTATTTTTGTTTCACCAAAAGTCCGATGAACGAACATGGCAAGATTTTCAACACGAATTACAGACGTATTTTGATGGATGGACTTTGGGCTTAAAAGTTAACACCTACGACCAATTACGAGAATTAATCATAGCCGATCAAATGAAGAAGAGGGCGCCGTATGATTTTCAGGAACACTTTTTGGACGAATGGTCTACTATTAACTCATCTATTGAGCTAGCGAAAAAATTTGAAGATTATGAGGACGTCCGAAGAACTATAGGGCCAAAGCAGTTAAACTCATTTGCTAAGAGATCGAACAATAACGATAATTGTTCTCGAAGGCAAGAACGTTTTCACCTTGGAAATAATTGGAATGATAGAAAATGCTTTCAATCGACGAGAACTTACGATAAAAGAGTTAAACAGGTAACATGTAGCTACTGCAGGGTCACTATGCCGTAGATTGTACAAAGCGCGACAAGGTTACGAAAATCAATAAATCTTCAAGCTCTCCGGTCCAGATCTGTTCTCGAATTCAACAAGACAGAATTAAGACCAGGAAAATAACCATCGGAAACAAGACTTTTGAGGCTCTAATCGACACTGGAAGCTCAGTTTCGCTCATTCGTGAAGATGTAAGCAAAGGAATCATCGAGCAATCGAAGCTCTCGAAGGACATTGTCGTGTTATCTAGATTGGGAAAGTACGAAGTCAAAACAAAAGGATCGTTCAAACGAGAAATCGAATTGGATGGAGAGAAATATTCCGTAATATGGCATGTCGTGCCTGCGGTGCATTTGGAGTTCCAGGCAGTGATAGGATCGGACGTTTTGGAACAAACTTTTGTTGGCTTTGATAAAAAAGGTGTTTATTTCCGTAAACACGAAGAGAAGGTGTGGTTTGTGAATACACAGGTTTATGAGGCAAGAACAGAAGACGAAATCGAAGTTAAACATGTTATCAATCCTCAAATAAGAAAGGAACTCTCTGAACTAATCAACAGCTATACACCTAAGAAGACCGAAACGACAAATGTATCCATGGGAATTATTCTGAACGATGATATACCAGTTTACCAAACAGCATGCCGTTTGTCGTTTCTGGAGAATCATACCGTCAACAAGCAGATCGACGAATGGTTGGATAAGGGAATCGTGAGACCAAGCTCTTCTGAATATGCAAGTCCAATCGTGTTAGTCAAGAAGAAAGACGGCACCAACAGACTATGCATTTACTATAGGAAACTGAACCGAAAACTAGTCAAGGGTCGCTTCCCCTTGCCACTGATAGAGGACGTATTGGATAGGCTGCAAGACGCCAAAGTGTATTCCACGTTAGACTTGAAAAATGGGTTTTTTCATGTCGACGTAAACGAAGATTGCAAGCATTTCACCTCCTTTGTTGTACCAGACGGGCAGTTCGAATTTAATAAGGTACCTTTTGGTCTCAGTACAAGCCCAAGCGTATTCCAAAGATATGTGTACATCATTTTTAGGGAACTCATGCGAAAAGGCATCGTAATAATTTATTTGGACGATTTGATCGTTCCAGCTAAAGATGAGAAAGAAGGTTTGGAAAAACTAAGGAAGGTGTTTGAGGTCGCATCCAGATATGGGTTGGAGATTAAGTTTGAAAAATGTCAGTTCTTAAAACGAAACGTGGAATTTTTGGGTCACGTTGTCGAAAATGGAACGGTGCGCCCTTCAGTTGCAAAAACGATAGCTGTCAAGAGGTTTCCTGTACCAACGACTGTCAAACAAGTCCAAAGCTTTTTAGGACTCACTGTCTATTTTCGAAAATTTATTCCGTCATACTCTAAAATAGCGAAACCTTTGAGTGATTTAATTAGAAACGACAATCGATTTGTCTTTGAACGACCTCAAATAGAAGCATTTGAAAAGCTCAAGCAATTATTGACTGAAAGTCCAGTATTAAGTATTTTCCAGCAGGGAAAAACAACCGAATTGCACACGGATGCAAGTCAACAAGGCTACGGAGCCGTCTTACTCCAAGAGGCAGAACCCCTCAGGGTTCTCACTTTCTTTAGGTGAATACGGGTGTCACAATCCCGAGGTACCCTAGTGATCTTTTCCTTTACCCAAGGGGTTTACTGTCTTTGGTAAACACGGGATTCACAATCCCGGGGTACCCTAGTGATCCTTCTCTATTTTCGACCCTCCTTCTCGTCATTACTTTCATTCTTCTATCCTTTCCCGTCTAGACAACAGATTAAAATTTTTTAAATATATATGATTATAAAATCGAAAATTCCTTTTTTGTGATTAAATTTTATTCTTTATATATATTTGTTATTAACACAGTTTTGTTTTTAATTTGTGATACATTAATTTGGTTCCTTTATTATTGATTTTATTTTCGATATTCGTATTGTTTTACTAACACCGTTGTTTGTCAACCCGCATGTTTGCCGTGTGCGGCGTCCCGTAAGGAGGAAAATGGTGTCCTGGGGAGGATACCTTTTGCGTACCCTTTGGCCCACGCTTCGCTGTAGACGGGTGGCAGGAGTGAGCCCGCTCCTGTTAATCGGCTGGTGATAAGTCTTTTCGGAGACATTGCTGTAGGGTTAGTGCTGCAGATAAAAGGTGGCGGGTTTACCCGTTGGATCCTCGCCCTTATGCTGTAGCACTATATTCTGGGTGTACTCCAGGTAAGCGCCGTGCCTGGTTTTTGCCAGATGACCGGCACACTGCCTCCCTTGTTGGACTCCGTGGTGGGTGGAGCCACTTCAGAATGAAGGTTTTTCTACGCTTATGGATCCAATTCAGAATGGCCCGGGTAAAGGCCTTATTTTACCCACTCTTAACGTTGACAAAATTTCTACCTACACTAGATTTTTAATTTTATCTTTACCAAATAACGAAATGTCTAGAAAATCTCCTTTTGCAATCCAGAAAGCTATTCAAGGAATAGGTGGAGAACCTAAATCCGTGAAAAAATTACGTTCTGGTGACCTACTGGTTGAAACTTCCTCTGCTTTGCAAACAAATCTTTTTTGTTGGCAACAACCTTTTTAGAATCCCCTTTGACAGTGAGTCCTCACAAATCCCTAAACTCCTGCCGCGGTGACATTTCTGAACCTGACCTGTTGACCACCCCTGAAGCAGAAATCCTTGATGGATTTTCTCACCAGGGTGTAATTCAGGTCAGAAGAATTACAATTAAAAAAGATGCAACAATTATTCCTACGAAACACTTGATTTTAACTTTCAATAGCCCTAATCTTCCTGGTTCTATAAAAGCTGGATACCTTAACTGCAAAATACGTCCGTATATTCCGAATCCTCTGCGCTGTTTTAAGTGGCAGAGGTTCGGGCATTCACAAACTTCCTGCCGTGGACAACTGACGTGCTCTAGATGTGCATTTTTTGGACATGCTTCCTCAGATTGTAATCTAGAGCCGAAATGTATAAACTGCTCACAGATCCATTCATCAGATTCTAAATTTTGTCCTAAATGTAAAATAGAGAAACAGATACAGGAAATAAAAATATTTCAGATAGAGAAGCACGTAAATTAATAGTTCCACAATTACCTCAAACTTATGCTCAAGTTGCCAAACCCTCTACTATAAATAAGTCTACACAAACTGATGAAAATATAACAAAAATAAAATGCCCACCTTTCAATTTACTTAAACCAATTTCATCCCTCCCAAAACCAGATATACCAGCATCCCTCCTGCTGTTTCCACATCATCTTCAACCCAAGCACACCTCTTGCCCTCAATCTCTTCAATAGCCACTACAGTATCAGAGCCCCAGCCACCAATTCCTATTTCTGCTGCAATACTTTCCACCACCAACCCTATGTTCAGCCCTATGGAAACTTCATCAAACATATCCGCTTCCACATCCAACTCCTGTACTCAACCCCCTTCGGCATCTATAATACAATATTTAAAAAAGAAAAATCCAAAAAAGCGAACAAGAAGGAAAAAGTTTCTACAAAAACTAAACGAAACAGCAATACATATAAAAATGGCACCACACATACCGATAAAGAGTTCTCCCGTACAGACTTCCGAAGAAGAAGAAGAAGATGACATGCTCATAAGAGGACATGTCGAAGCAGAAGCGGACGAAGTAATGGAAAAAAAATATTTAACTCCGACCAAGCACCGGAAGGGACGTGATTGAATCACACTTATCGGACTTGGTGGGGGTAATCCCCACCAGAAACTTGTTATTAGCTATTTTTACTTAAAATATTTTATATTCGATTTTCTTTTGCTCAACTGTTTTAACCTTATCTGACTTGGTGGGGTGTGCCCCACCAAAATCTGATTGTTATTTATTTTTTTTGTGTGAGCTTTTAACAATACTTGAGTATTTTAAATGGATTTTTAATATTTTAACGATTGATTGGCGCAACTTAGCCGAAATCGGCTCTTGCGCCATTAAACCCTACATTCACTCACTCACTCACCCAATAGGCAGAAGATGGAAAATTGCATCCAGTTCAATACATGTCTAAGAAAACTACTCCGGCAGAGGAGTAGTATAGCAGCTATGAACTTGAAGTTCTTGCTGTTGTCAACGCTTTAAAGAAATTTCGTACCTACCTTATGGGAAATCATTTCAAAGTCATAACGGATTGCTCAGCGTTTCAAAGGACTATGGACTAAAAGGATTTGGTTACTCGTATAGCGCGATGGGCATTATTGCTGAAAGAGTTTGATTATGAAATTGTGCATCGTTCCGGCCAGAGAATGCAACATGTGGATGCCCTTAGTAGATATCCAGTCGCAATAATTACTAACGATACTCTAACCGCAAGATTAAAAAGGGCACAACAAGAGGATGAATACACTCAGAGTCTAAGGTCACTGATTGAAACAAACAGCAATTCAGACTTTTTCGATAAAAACGAAGTACTTTACAAATATGTTGAAGGTCGTGAATTGATAGTTGTACCAAGAGATATGCAAACTGAGATAATTAAGTTAGCACATGAGAAGGGACATTTCTCCGTTGCCAAGACAGGAGGAGTTGTGAAACAAGAATTTTTCATTCCCAATTTGAGCAAGCAGGTGCAAAATGTAATTGTTAACTGTGTGCCATGTATTTTGACCAACAAAAAGAGTGGAAAAAAGGATGGATTCCTCAACCCCATTCCTAAAGAGGATGTGCCATTAAGTACTTATCACGTCGATTTTATCGGACCTTTGCCTTCTACTAACAAGAAATATCAGCATATTCTCACAATAGTGGATGCTTTTACAAAATTTACCTGGCTTTATCCCGTTAGATCTACTTCCGCAGAAGATGCTTTGGATAAATTAAAATTGCAACAAAAGACTTTTGGTAATCCCAAGAGAATAACAACAGACAGAGGTTCTGCTTTTACTTCTGGAGCTTTTGGAGATTATTGTACTAATGAAAACATTCAACATTTGCAAATCGCCACCGGAGTACCCAGAGGGAATGGCCAAGTCGAGAGAATACACCAAACTATTATTCCCGTTTTGACCAAGCTGTCAATTGAGGAGTCTACCAAGTGGTTCAAGTTCGTAGACCAACTTCAAAGAATTTTAAATAGTACATTTAATCGTAGTACTAAGTGGTCTCCATTTGAATTATTTATTGGCGTCACCATGAGAAACAAGGAAGACCTTCGCCTGAGAGAGTTACTGATGGACGAAATGATGGAGGAATTTCAAGAACAGAGGAACCAATTACGACAAGATGCAAAGAAAAATATCCAGAAGATACAGGCAGAGAATAAAACAACATATGACAGGAAGCGCAGGAAGGCCCCTAATTACCAGATGGGTGACTTGGTGGTCATTCAGAGAACACAATTTGGGACAGGTTTGAAATTGAGGCCTAAGTTTTTGGGACCATATAGAATAGTTAAAGTAAAACCTAGAGATAGATATGATTTAGAGAAAGTGGGTGATCATGAGGGACCTAAGATAACAAATTCATCTGATGATTTAATGAAATTTTACTCACCATGATGATGTATTTTAATAAAAAGCGTTTTCTATTCTTTTTAAAGGAACATAATGTGTATTAATGTGTTTTGCTTTCTTTGCTATTAATATTTCATTTTTTAGAGTTGTATCCTTATTTTCAAATTTGAATCTCTATATTGGAATTTTTATCTCCGATTAATATTAATTTTGACGAGGCCTATATTTTATTGTATGGTATGTAAAATCACTGAGGTCAGTGATTCCCAGGATGGCCGAACTTGTAGGAAAGGAGTGCAAGTTTTCTTTTACTTCTTTTGATTTTTATTGTAAGCGATGGCACCACTAATCGAAACCACGTGAGTTTTAGCTGCACGATACGATCAGGCCATGTATTTATAAAGGTGGCAGAAAGAAGAAACTGGGAGTTGCACCAAAGCTTGAACGAAGGCAGGTCAGAGGAAATCGCTCTCTCCGTTGTTTTGAGAAAGAGTACGTGTTTTCGGAATTAGTATGGTGTTATCTCGAATAATTTAAAACCCCTTGTAAATAGTTAATGTTTTAGATGTGTTATTAATAAATTAAGTTATTTTAACTCTGCGTGCTTATTTTAACATTAAAATCGAACCTTCCCCTAGACGCCGTCCCACATATATTTCTTTAAAGCCCCGAAAAATTTATTTTTTCAGAAATCTTTTTTAGAGCCCAGAGAAATTATTTTTCCAGAAAACCTTTTTAGAGGCGAGAAAATTATTTCTTCAGAAAACTTTTTTAGAGCTCAGAGGAATTTATTTTTCCAAAAATCTTTTTTAGAGCCCAGAGAAATTATTTCTTCAGAAAACTTTTTTAGAGCCCAAAGAAATTTCCTTTGTTAGATCCATTACCCACCGAGTTTACTAGAGAGCATCTTTTTTCGGTTCCTTTTTTGCGTCTGCATAAAATGTAGCGGTTTGTAGCTTATTATAATAGTATTATTATAATAGTACAATAGTACTATTATAATAGTATTCTTATAATAGAAATAATAATAGTATTATAATAAAATAATAATAATATCATAATATATATATATATATATTATAATATTATTATTATATTATAATACTATTATATTTTTTTAAAGCCCCGAGAAATTTATTTTTCCAGAAATCTTCTTTAGAGCCCAGAGAAATTATTTCTCCAGAAAACTTTTTTAGAGCCCAGAGGAATTATTTCTCCAGAAAACTTTTTTAGAGCCCAGTGAAATTTTTTTTTTCCAAAAACCTTTTTAGAGATCAGAGAAATTATTTCTCCAGGAAACTTTTTTGGAGCCCATAGAAATTTCCTTTGTTAGATCTATTATCCACCGAGTTTACTAGAGAGCATCTTTTTTCGGTTCCTCTTTCGTGTCTGCATAAAATGGAGCGGTTTGTCGCTTATTATAATAGTATTATAATATAATAATAATATTATAATAAATATAATATTATTATATATATATATAAATATATATATATATATATATATCATAATACTGTTATACATAAGCCCCGAGAAATTTATTTTTCCAGAAATCTTCTTTAGAGCCCAGAGAAATTTATTTTTCCAGAAATCTTTTTTAGAGCCCAGAGAAATTTAATTCTCCAGAAATTTTTTTTAGAGCCTAGAGAAATTATTTCTCCAGAAAACGTTTTTTAGAGGCGAGAAAAATTTTTCTCCAGAAAATTTTTTAGAGCCCAGAGAAATTATTTCTCCAGAAAACTTTTTTAGAACCCAGAGAAATTTATTTTTTCAAAAAATCTTATTAAGAACCCAGAGAAATTATTTCTCCAGAAAAGTTTTTTTAGAGGCGAGAAAATTATTTCTCCAGAAAACTTTTTTGAGCCCAGAGAAATTATTTCTCCAGAAAAATTTTTTAAAGGTGAGAAAATTATTTTGTTAGAAAACTTTTTTTAGAGCCCAGAGAAATTTATTTTGTTAGATCCATTACCCACCGAGTTTACTAGAGAGAAATTTATTTTTTGAGAAATCTTAGAGGAGAGAAAATTATTTCTCCAGAAAACTTTTTTAGAGCCCAGAGAAATTTCCTTTGTTGGATACATTACCCACAAAGTTTACTAGGGAGCATCTTTTTTTCGGTTCCTTTTTCCCCACCAAAATCTGTTTGCTACTTATTTATGTGAACTTTTATATGCGAGTATTTTTAATGATTTTTAATATTTTAACGATTGATTGGCGCAGCTTAGCCGAAATCGGCTCTTGCGCCATAAAACCCTACATTCATTCGGTTCCTTTTTCGCGTCTGCATAAAATGTAGCGGTTTGTCGCTTTTTATAATAGTATTATTATAATAATATTAATATTATACATACACATATATATATATATATTATTATTATTATTATTGTATATATTTTTTTAGAGCCCAGAGAAATTATTTCTTCAGAAAACTTTTTTAGAGCCCGGGGAAATTTATTTTTCCAAAAATCTTTTTAGAGCCCAGAGAAAGTATTTGCCCAGAAAACTTTTTTAGAGCCCAGAGAAATGTCCTTTGTTAGATACATTACCCACAAAGTTTACTAGGGAGCATCTTTTTTCGATTCCTTTTTCGCGTCTGCATAAAATGTAGCGGTTTGTCGCTTTTTATAATAGTATTATTATAATAATATTAATATTATATATATATTATTATATATATATTTTTTTAGATCCCAGAGAAATTATTTATCCAGAAAACTTTTTTAGAGCCCGGAGAAATTTATTTTTCCAAAAATCTTTTTTAGAGCCCAGAGAAATTTCCTTTGTTAGATTATTACCCACCGAGTTTACTAGAGAGCATCTTTTTTCGGTTCCTTTTTCGTGTCTGCATAAAATAATGTGTTTTGTCGCTTATTATAATAGTATTATAATAAAATAATAATAGTATTATAATAAAATAATAATAGTATTCTAATAAAATAATAATAGTATTCTAATAAAATAATAATAATAATAGTATTATAATAAAATAATAATAGTATTATAATATAATAATAATAGTATTATAATATAATAATAATAGTATTATAATATAATAATATTAATAGTATTATATATATTTTTAGAGCCCCGAGAAATTTATTTTTCCAGAAATCTTTTTTAGAGCCCAGAGAAATTTGTTTTTCCAGAAATCTTTTTTAGAGCCCAGAGAAATTAGTTCTCCAGAAAACTTTTTTTAGAGGCGAGAAAGTTATTTCTCTAGAAAACTTTTTTAGAGCACAGAGAAATTATTTCTCCAGAAAACTTTTTAGAGCCCAGAGAAATTATTTCTCCAGAAAAATTTCCTTTTTTAGATCTATTACCCACCGAGTTTACTAGAGAGCATCTTTTTTCGGTTCCTTTCTCGTGTCTGCATAAAATGTAGAGGTTTGTCGCTTATTATAATAGTATTATAATATAATAATAATAATATTATAATATATATATATTAATATAATAATAATATTATTATTATTATAATATTGTTATATTATAATACTATTATATACTTTTTTAAAGCCCCGAGAAATTTTTTTTTCCAGAAATCTTTTTTAGACCAGAGAAATTTATTTTTCCAGAAATCTTTTTTAGAGCCCAGAGAAATTTAATTCTCCAGAAAACTTTTTTAGAGGCGAGAAAATTATTTCTCCAGAAAACTTTTTTAGAGCCCAGAGAAATTATTTCTCCAAAAACCTTCTTTAGAGGTCAGAAAATTATTTTGTTAGAAAACTTTTTTTAGAGCCCAAAGAACTTTATTTTGTTAGATCCTTTACACACCGAGTTTTCTAGAGGGCATCTTTTTTCGGTTTCTTTTTCGTGTCTGCATAAAGATGTAGTGGTTTGTCGCTTATTATAATAGTATTATAATAATATTATAATATAATAATAATAATAATAATATAACATATATATATGTAATGACTTCTTCTAATTCTTCTTAACTGTACCCCGTGAAATTATTTTCTAGTTCTTTCGCCTCTGACTATTATAATCTTAATCTAATTGTACGACCGCATAATCTTAATCTTTATCTAATTGCTCCCGCTCATTTGCAGCCAATCACGACTCCTGTTATAAAAGAGTCGTACGACCTTCACCGCCACTATAAAAGCTCTGAACACACGGTTACGCGCGCTTCTTCTCTTCTTGTCATCATGTAGTCGGCTGCAGCTAGTGTTTGTGTTGTGTATGTTTCGTTGTGATTCCGTCTGTCTGTGTGTCTTTATGTTCAGTGTTTAATAAAGAATAGCTTTTCCACGAGACTGCCTCTTCCATAGTAATGAAAATGCAACATCAACCATATAAGAAAATACCAACACCGGCCACGCTATCAAGATCTTCGCCAAAAGTCGTCCTCCTTTACTAAATCCATCATTACAACATCGTCGTATTACATATATATATATATATTAATTTTATTATTATATATATTTTTTTAGAGCAAAGAGAAATTATTTCTCCAGAAATCTTTTTTATAGCCCAGAGAAATTTATTTTTCCAGAAATCTTTTTTAGTGGCGAGAAAATTATTTCTCCAGAAAGCTTTTTTGAACCCAGAGAAATTTCCTTTGTTAGATACATTACCCACCGAGTTCACTAGAGAGCATCTTTTTTCGGTTCATTTTTCGCGTCTGCATAAAATGTAGCGGTTAGTCGCGTTTTATAATACTATTATTATAATAATATAATATTATATATATATATATATATATATATATATATATATTATTATATTTATATATTTTTAGAGCCCCCAGAGAAATTATTTCTCCAGAAAACATTTTTAGAGCCCAGAGAAAATATTTGCCCAGAAAACTTTTTTAGAGCCCAGAGAAATTTCCTTTGTTAGATTATTACCCACCGAGTTTACTAGAGAGGCATCTTTTTTCGGTTCCTCTTTCGTGTCTGCATAAAATGTAGCGGTTTGTCGCTTATTATAATAGTACTAGCTTTCATGGCCGGGCGTTGCACGGGCTTATACCGAGGGTATAACTTAATCCCCATGTTAATTTCCTCCTTTCATTCTAACGCCAACACTTTTGTGGGGTTTGACGCGTACGATGTGAGTGCGTGTCATGACTTTGTTGCTTAACATTTTCCCTTCTCTTCACAAATTCTCGATCCTATTACCACTGAAGACCCGCAGTGTATGGGAGCGATGCACGTAAAATCTGTCGAGAGCACAAACGTCCTCCCGTTGGTTTGGTGGTGTAGTTAGGAGAGGGGGTGCCAGCTCAGGTGTCGTCCGCGTCACTTGACCATGGTTCAAAATTACGTGGACCGTCCCCAAAAGGCCTCGTGTAGCTGAACAGTGGCACGTTAATATTCACTCAATCTTCACAAATTTAGCACTTCCAATATTATTTTCCGAAATTACTTTGATTTCTTTGTTTCTTTCCTCTCCGCTTAGCCCGGCGTTGCACGGGCTTTTACCGAGTGAATAACTTCACCCTCATGGAAATTTCGTGTTTCCCTCAGGCCGATAGCACTTGTGTGTGTATGCGCGCGATGTGAGTGATTTCTTTAACAATGTCATAAAAACTCCCTTTTTCGAAATTTGATCTTGCGTTGGTGTGGTGTGGTAATTATTAAAGATGGGCGAAAGCTCAGGTGTCGTCCTCGTCACTTGAGCATGGTTGAAAATTTCGAGGTCCGTCACCAAAAACCCTCGAATAGGCAAACAGTCTGCATTTAATAATCACCCACTCACTTTTCAATTCTTTCGTTGCAATTTTTTATTTTCCGGAAACGAAAATTTAGCCTTTATAAAAATAGTTGTATGCTGAAAAAAAGACAGAAAGTATGAATTTTTCAAATTACAAAATTTCACTACTATTTTAATTCTTGAAGTAAAATTGTGAGGATTTTTTGAAATATTCGACACGGGGAAAAAAGTTTCATGCAATTACCTTTATAAAAGAAGAAATTATTAAATGATTCATTTTTGTATTTTGAGTGTTCTATTAAAATTTGTTCAAAAAAGTTTTTTGGCTTTTTTTTTAAATCACTGATTCTAAAAGTTTTGAAAATCATTTTTATTTCAAAGTAACGATGTTGATTCATTTCAGAAAAAATCATAAAATATTCAAAATATCTTTCTTTTAAATTCATCGATATTTATATAATACAAAACTATAACTTATTAATATTTTTACATTAAAATTGATTAAAAATGTTCATTTAGCAATTAATTCTGACATTCCGTTTGCTCAAATAATGACACTACTGAAAATTTACGTGGGAAAAATAAACAGAAATGGAAGCCTCTTGTTAGGAATTGTTGAAAAAGATAGAAATTACTTTGAATGATTAAAAATCAGAAAAAAACCTTTTTGAAGGCAAAAAAAAAAAAAAAAAATGAAAAGTACATTAAAATATCAGAGGATCATGTTAAAATAAGTATTTATCAGTAAAATTAATTTACGTGGGAAAAATAAGCAGAAATGATAAAATCGAGATCCCTGGATTCGAACTCGGAGCGACTCGATATCACTCCGTCGATCTTCTATGATTCCAGCGTGCTACCAACTGCGCTACAAAATCCCTTGGCAGAAAGTGAAAATAGGCGTTAATTATAAATGGAAGGTAAAAATTGAAAGTAATTTTTTATTGAAGAGGGGATATTCACACATAACGATTGAAAATTTTCGATTCACGATTACATTTAAATGTATTGCAAAAAATTTATTGGTTTTTGATATTTTAATAAAAAGCAATTAGAACATAGCTTTTTTTAAAGGAATTTATGCCTATTTAACTGACTATTTCCGAAAAAAAAATTTCGAAATGGGCAAATTTTTCCTTTTTTTTACGGAATTATATGTCAAAAAAAGAAATATACATTAGGCATTATTTTAAAGTAAAATAAAAGTTTTATGAAAGAGAACAAAAATTTCGATACTGATAAATATTTTAAATGAATCTTAGAAATGCATTGAATGCATTTTATCATTTTAATCTGACATATAAAGTTATTTAATTTTGAAAATTATATTAGGAAAAATTGACGAAAAAATAACTTTTTCACTCGCATTTTTTTTTACTCGCCAAAGTTACTGATTTCCCCCTGTTTAAGGCAGAATATTTTAGTGTAACCCTTGAGTTAGATGCGTTCGACGGCGAAACAGGTCAAAAGTCTTTGGCGCAAAGCTAATTTTCGACGCCAATGTTTGGCCAAATGTAAAATCGCGTATTTTTAATTATTTTAAAAATCATTACCTTCATTTTTAGGGCATAATTTTTAAGTTAATGCTCCCAATCTTCACAAACTATTTGCAAACATAACGCACTTTGAAATAAAAAATGTACAAAAACTACTGTTTAAGTTATTTCTCAGAAAAACAGCAGTTTACGAAA
Organism: Trichonephila clavata; assembly: GCA_019973975.1. Taxonomy (NCBI): domain Eukaryota; kingdom Metazoa; phylum Arthropoda; class Arachnida; order Araneae; family Nephilidae; genus Trichonephila; species Trichonephila clavata. The sequence goes on along the minus strand of BMAO01018506.1, from coordinate 5,620 downwards.
ATCACAAAATGTTTTTTAAAATCCGTAATTTTAAAGCAATTGTTTCAATCTTCGTATATGTTACGGATAATACCACTTTACACACGGAAAAAAAGTTTCATGCAATAATTTTAATAATTAAGGAAGTTATTCAATGTCGAGTAAAAATTTCGAGTAATTTTTAAAAAATCGCAGGAAAAAAGTTTTAGTCATTTTATTTTTTAAATAAATGGATCTAAAAGAGAAAGGCTTGAAATTAATTAGTGCAGAATATCGATTTAATAACACGAAAAGTAATTCATACCCAATGATTTAGAAATAATTTTCATAAAAATGCATCAATTTAACACTATTTTAAAAAAAATAGAAAATATCGTTATTTTACAAAAAAAGTTATACCGTATTGTGGCGAAACAAAAGATCTTTCCGATTCTGTAATTATTTTTTGTCTGGTTTCAACACCGCAAATTGGATGGCAATTTTAAAATGGTAGAAAACGTCGAATCACCGCTCGGCCGAAACGGAACGGAAGTTCTGCCAAGTAAACAACCGACAGCAGTAAAACAATTAGGCATTTTAAGGTTATTAATTAATATCTTTTCAAGTACTTACAATATCGTAATATAAATAGGCAATACATCTTCCCCGGAAAATTCCCGATATTTTGGTACCTTCCGCGACTTTCTGCGTGGTGCTGTTCGTGAGAAGATAGACGCACATAGATAGATACGTTGTTTACCTTCGAATTTTAATAATGTAAGATTATAATATTATAATAATAATATTATAATATATATATATATATATTTTTTAATAATATTATTATTATATTATAATACTGTTATATATTTTTTTAGAGCCCAGAGAAATTTTTTTTCCAGAGATCTTTTTTAGAGCCCAGAGAAATTTAATTCTCCAGAAATCTTTTTGTAGAGGCGAGAAAATTATTTCTCCAGAAAACTTTTTTAGAGCCCAGAGAATTATTTCTCCAGAAAACTTTTTTCGAGCCAAGAGAAATTTATTTTTCCAAAAAATCTTATTTAGAGCCCCAGAGAAATTATTTCTCCAGAACACTTTTTTTAAAGCCCAGAGAAATTTATTTTTCCAAAAATCTTTTTTAGAGCCCAGAGAAATTAGTTCTCCAAAAAACTTTTTTTAGAGGCGAGAAAATTATTTCTCTAGAAAACTTTTTTAGAGCACAGAGAAATTATAACTCCAGAAAACTTTTTTAGAGGTGAGAAAATTATTTTGTTAGAAAACTTTTTAGAGCCCAGAGAATTATTTCTCCAGAAAACTTTTTTAGAGCCAAGAGAAATTTATTTTTCCAAAAATGTTTTTTAGAGCCCTGAGAAATTTTTTTTTCCAAAAATCTTTTTTAGAGGCCCAGATATATTTCCTTTATTAGATCTATTACCCACCGAGTTTACTAGAGAGCATCTTTTTTCGGTTCCTTTTTCGTGTCTGCATAAAATGTAGCGGTTTGTCGCTTATTATAATAGTATTATAATAATAATAGTATTATAATATAAAAATATTATTATAATATATATATATATATTATAATAATAATATTATTATTATAATACTATAATATACTTTTTAGAGCTCCGAGAAGCCCAGGGAAATTATTTCTCCAGAAAACTTTTTTAGAGCCCAGGGAAAATTATTTTCCTGAAATCTTTTTTAGAGCCCAGAGAAATAATTTCTCCAGAAAGCTTTTTTAGACGTGAGAAAATTATTTTGTTAGAAAACTTTTTTTAGAGCCCAGAGAACTTTATTTTGTTTGTCCTTTACCCACCGAGTTTTCTAGAATGCATCTTTTTTCGGTTTCTTTTTCGTGTCTGCGCAAAGATGTAGCGGTTTGTCGCTTATTATAATATTATTATTATAATAGTATTAAAATATAATAATAGTATTAAAATATAATAATAATATACCATATATATATATATATTATTATTATATATTTTTTTAGAGCCCAGGGAAATTATTTCTCCAGAAAACCTTTTTATAGCCCAGAGAAATTCATTTTTCCTGAAATCTTTTTTTAGTCGAGAAAATTATTTCTCCAGAAAACTTTTTTAGAGCCCAGAGAAATTTATTTTTCCAGAAAGCTTTTTTAGAGCCCGGAGAAATTTATTTTTCCAGATATCTTTTTTTAGAGGCGAGAAAATTATTTCTCCAGAAAGCTTTTTTAGAGCACAGAGAAATTTATTTTTCCAAAAATCTTTTTTAGAGCGCAGAGAAATTATTTCTCCAGAAAACTTTTTTAGAGCCCAGAGAAATTTCCTTTGTTAGATACATTACCCACCGAGTTTACTAGAGAGCATCTTTTTTCGGTTCCTTTTTCGTGTCTGCATAAAATGTAGTGGTTTGTCGATTATAATAGTATTAAAATATAATAATAATAATAGTAGTAGTATTATAATATAATAATAATAGTATTATAATATAATAATAATAGTATTATAATATAATAATAATAGTATTATAATATAATAATAATAGTATTATAATATAATAATAATAGTATTATAATATAATAATAATAGTATTCTAATATAATAATAATAGTAATATATATTTTTTAGAGCCCCGATAAATTTATTTTTCCAAAAATCTTTTTTAGAGCCCGAAGAAATTTGTTTTTCTAGAAATCTTTTTTAAAGCCCCAGAGAAATTACTTCTCCAGAAAAATTTTTAGAGGCGAGAAAGTTATTTTTCCAGAAAACTATTTTAGAGCACAGAGAAATTATTTCTCCAGAAAAAATTTTTAGAGGTGAGAAAATTATTTTGTTAGAAATCTTTTTTAGAGCCCAGAGAAATTATTTCTCCAGAAAAGTTTTTTTCGAGGCGAGAAAATTATTTCTCCAGAAAACTTTTTTGAGCCCAGACAAATTATTTCTCCAGAAAATTTTTTTAAAGGTGAGAAAATTATTTTGTTAGAAAACTTTTTTTGAGCCCAGAGAAATTTATTTTGTTAGATCCATTACCCACCGAGTTTGCTTGAGCGAAATTTATTTTTTCAGAAATATTTTTTTAGAGGAAAGAAAATTATTTCTCCAGAAAACTTTTTTAGAGCCCAGAGAAATTTTTTCTTCCAGAAATCTTTTTTAGAGCCGCAGAGAAATTATTTCTCCAGAAAACCTTTTTAGAGCCCAGAGAAATTTATTTTTTCAAAAATCTGTTTTAGAGCCCCAGAGAAATTATTTCTCGAGAAAACCTTTTTTAGAGGCGAGAAAATTATTTCTCCAGAAAACTTTTTTAGAGCCCAGAGAAATGGCCTTTGTTAGATACATTACCCACAGAGTTTACAAGGGAGCATCCTTTTTCGGTTCCTTTTTCGCGTCTGCATAAAATGTAGCGGTTTGTCGCTTTTTAAAATAGTATTATTATAATAATATTAATATTATACATATATATATATATTATTATTATTGTATATATTTTTTTAGATCCCAGAGAAATTTCCTTTGTTAGATTATTACCCACCGAGTTTACTGGAGAGCATCTTTTTTCGGTTCCTTTTCGTGTCTGCATAAAATAATGTGTTTTGTCGCTTATTATAATAGTATTATAATAAAATAATAATAGTATTATAATAAAATAATAATAGTATTATAATAAAATAATAATAATAATAGTAATATAGCATAAAATGTAGCGGTTTGTCGCTTTTTATAATACTATTATTATAATAATATTAATATTATATTTATATATCTTTATATATATAAATCTCGCGTCACAATGTTTGTCCTCAATGGACTCCTGAACCACTTAACCGATTATAATAAAATTTGCACACCATGTGCAGTTCGATCCAACTTGAGAGATAGGATGGTTTTCATTTCAATTTATCACGCCATAATTTTTTTATAGCCGGAAATGTGAAGAATCCTGAAAAAACGTTGCCAGATTCCCGTAAGGGATGCTCATTCGGTTCTCTCGACGTTATTTCTGAATTTCGTCAAGGTCATTCACGTTGCGTTAGCTTTGTGTTTGGAAGATGGGAAAAGTTGAGGTAGTTTTGAGTCTCGCTGCGTAGAAAAAGGGGAATTCCCTCATATAACCCATCACAACCGATGGTTTTTTTTTTATTCTTAAAGATTGATTTATTGAAGAACAGTAGAATATAAGAAAAAAAATATCATAAAAATTATAAGGAAATATTTTTAAATATATTTTTATCACATAGTATTATTTTCTTTTTGAATTTCATACTGTGAAATGAATCAATATCGTTGCGTTTAAATAAAAATTATTTTTAAAACTTTTAATATCAGTGATTTAAAAAATAAAAAGCCAAAAACTTTTTTGAACAAACTTTAATAAAACACTCAAAATACTTAATAATTAATAATTTTTCCCGTGTCAAATTTCAAAAAATCCTCACAAGACCCCGAAGGGGTGTTGCGGGGGGTTTAAGGGGCGTTATAAATTTTTATTTTTAAGTTATTAGACGTACAGTCTTGAAACTTAGTAAGCAGATTCTTCTCATAGGGTAGATATACGCTAAAAATGGGTTTCGTGAAAATTGCCCCCAAGTGGCGTTGAGGGGACTTAAGGGGCGTTATAGATAATTATTTCCATTTTTAAACTATTAGACGCACAGTCTTTATATTTGATAAAAGATTTCTTTCATAGAGTAGAGATCAGCTATAAGAAAGTTTTGTGAAAACAGACCTCTAAGTGGCGTTGCAGGGGAATAAGTGGCGTAAGAGATAAATATTTTCGTTTTTAAACTATTTGACCTACCTGCTTGAAAATTCGTAGGAATGTTTCTTTCATGGAGTAAATATCCGCTACAAAACGGGTTTGGAGAAAATTGACCCCCAAGGGGTGTTGCGGGGGGTTAAGGGCAGATATAAATAATTATTTCTTCTTTTAAACTATTAGACTCATAGTCTTGAAATTTGGTTAGCAGATTCCTCTCATAGGATAGAAATACACTGCAAAATTTGTTTTGTGAAAATCGACCCCTAGGTGGTGTTGCGAGGGTTCAAGGGTCGTTATTGATAATTTTTTTGCATTTTTCAATAATTGGACGCACAGTCTTCAAATTTTGCTAAGCAGATTCCTTTCATAGAGTGCAATTCCCCTACAAAATGGGTTTTGTGAAAACAGACCCAGAAGTGGCGTTGCGGGGGCTCAAGTGGCGTTATAGACAATTATCCCCATTTTTAAACTGTTCGACGTACAGTCTTGAAATTTGATAAGCATATTCCTTTCGTAAAGTAGAGAACCGCTACAAAATGGGTTTCGCGAATATCAACTACTAAGTTTAATTTCGGGAGATTAAGAGGCGTAATCGATAAATATTTCCATTTTTAAACTACTTGATCATCCTGCTTGAAAATTGGTAGGTATGTTCCTTTCATGAAATGGAGTTCCTCTAACAAAGAGTAAAATGAAAATTGACCCCCAAAGATGTTTGCGCGGGGTCAAGAGGAGTTACAGAAAAAAATTCCTGTTTTTAATTGTTAGACCCATATACTTGAAATTTGTTAAGCATGTTTCTTTTGTTGAATAGGGATCCACTAAGAATAAATTTTAATCAAATCAAGTTCTGGGGGGTTGCAGGGGGTTACTGGGACGTATTGACAAAAAAATTACTTTTTTCGAGCTACAAGGACTATAA
>BMAO01018505.1:0-40062 GCA_019973975.1 Trichonephila clavata | reverse complement strand
ATGCTATAATGTATTATAACCAAAAGAGAATAAAAAAGGAGGAGGCTTTAATTTAGAGAATCATTTATTATGTATTTACTTGATGATGATGGCAGCCATACAGGATAATGCAGCAAATATAATGCAATTACAAATGATTTTCATTGCATAGAACATCTGATTTCCACAAAAAAATGATGCCTACAAAACCATGTCGATTGTATACAAAGCAAAAGAATAAAAAAAAAACGTAAGAAGACTAGGTATTTTTGTCTAGTGTTACCCAACAGCTTGGTACTTTGCGTTGTGTGGTCCTGTCTTAAAAGTTCATCTTACACAGCAACAACAATAAATAACTTTTTAATTTTAGTAATGCTTTCTCTCTCTCTCTCTTCTCACACACACACACGCACCCACGCACACACCACACACACCCCCCACGCACCACACACACACACAACACATACATCTATATATGTGTATATATATACATATATATATGTATATATATATGTATATATATATATATATACATTTATATAATTATTATGTTATATAATTAAAAATCTAAGTTATAATTTTAATAGTAAAACCTGATAATTAATATGCTTTTGCAATACATAATTTTTCATTCATCCTTTCTAATAATTCCTAAATCAAACGACCATACGTAACAGATCTAAAATTGCATCACACACTACGAGATATCTCGCAGCCGGTAGGGAATGGGTTAATATCCCAGCTAAATGAAGCGATTCTTATTTTATCATTGAAATAGTCTTGTAAAAAAAATTTTAATTTTTTTTTTTGCAGAACATTTTGGAAATTGTTCCTCTCGCACAAAATAATTTTAATAGTTGTTGTAAAAAAGAGTATAGTTGAAAGTGTAAAGGAAACAATAAGTAATATTAAGTATAAGGGGCACATTAGTAAGTGAAATTAACATGATTAAAAAATATAGAAATTTTTATGTGGGATCAGAAATCAAACAGTAACCTCTCATTTTTCATTTGAAATTTTTTATAAATTATATTTTTTGACTTTTTTAATCGTACGCTGCCAATGAAAAAAAGAGAAAAATAAAATAAAATATTTGGTAGGTTAACAAAAAAAAAGGGCTTCCAGAAATTTGACACACATATATATATATATCTTTAAATGATTTAGCAATGAACATTTTGTTCCTCGTTTATAATACGTGATCACATTTGAAAAAAAAATAAAGTGAAAATCTGGGTTAAATCCATAAATTATGACCACAGAATCAGAAGACCGTGGAATAATAATAAAATGACTTAAGAGAATTCAAATTTAGAAAATTCCTTTTGTGGAATTTAAGTTTCCATTCCAAAATTTTCAAAAAAAAAAAATAATAATCATTAAACTGTATGCATTTCGTTCTATCTTCTTGTGCCTTTATGTATTCGTATTCAATAACAACTGCCACGTCTTTAAAATTTTAACAATACCTGAGCTTAATGAGTGTACATGCATCGAAAATACCGAAACCCACTGTTATCTGCCATTACGCATATATATTTTTGAATATAAAGTAAATCTGAAGAAAAGGTCTTGCATTTATTTCAACTTGCAAGAAAAAATGAAAAAAAGTAATACAGAAAGAATTTTCTCGATTTTTGTATCGTCTCACAGATATAAAACATGTTACTTTTATTTAAAATTTTGTTGTCGTGTTTATATTTTTTTCCGCATTAATACACGGATTTCTACCTATCTATCTCATTTCTAGTAAAAATTTTTGGAAAAATGCAGAGTTTTCTTCCAGATCTCAAAAGCAATTTACAAGAACACAAAGGATTACTGGGAACAAAAATTTATATTCTGAACTGCGAAGCTTAAAAAATATATATTTACGAATAAATGTTATTCGTGTTGGAAATATACCTTCAATTTCTGTCTCATCCAGAATTTCCTATGTAACATGTTTCCACAGCTAAAAAGTAAGTAGATAACAATGTCTGATCCGCATCTAATTTGCATGAAATTTCGCATAAAGTTACGATTTCCTGTAGCATCAGGTATTGCTGACTCTATATAAAGGTTCTGTGATCTCTTCGATTGTGGCATTATTACAGCCCCGTCAGGGTAATGCCAGAATAATTTAAGCATCAGGTAATATTTTAGAGCATAATTTAATCGCTACTTTCTTGTATTTAATGGTATAGTTTTGTATTTAATGTTTGAATAATGTTTAGTTTTGAAAATTTCAGTTTTAATTTTTGAATTAATTTATTTATAGTTTAAACATTTCAGACATAGATTTAGAGTTCAGTCGATGGTTTTTGAGTCACTGACAGTAAGATTCTGAATTAATTTTAATTGTAATCCGTATCAGTTTTTTAAGCATATTGCGAACTATTACATGAATAAAATACTGTAAAAGATATTTTTTTAAAAAAAATATATTATGTATTATTAGAAATGTTAATGAAAGTCCAACTATAGAAATTTAAAATATTTATATTCGAATGTTTCTTCTTGAAATTGCTAGCCTTTTTACTCTATATTAAGGTATCCAAACACGTTAAAATGACTAAATTCGGTCAAAACACACATTTTAAAATTATTTTTTAATAGATCTGTATCTTTTGGCATTGCAAAGTGTACTTTGTTTTGTTTCTACGCTACCTAGAAGAAAAGTCAATTTTATAAAATGGAAATGGATCTTTAATCTACACTCATGTCCATAAATTAAGGATAATTCAGAATCACAAAGAAATTGAACTCTAAAAAAAATTTCACCTGTAGAATTATCACACACATCCTGAAGAAGAATATGCAAATTACAGGAAACCACCAGATGGCGCGGATAGTACGTCACAATGACGACAGTGTAAGAGAGGGGTATATAAGGAATGGTGGCAACGAAGTAAAATTATTCACAAGCGCTTTAAAAGCCTTTCAGTGCAATGACCGCATAGTTATGGCACAAAGGAAGCATTTGGATGATTTTTTACGTGTAGAATTATCGGACGTCTGGAATGTGGACGTACCCAGATGAGGAACTTGGAATAGCCCAGAGTGTCATCTCCAGGCTTTGGCATCGATTCCAAGATGATGGTAATGTGAGTAGATGTTACCGCACAGGTCACCCCGAGTTACAATGCCGAATGAGGACCGGTATTTGGCAGTTACTGCCAAAAGAAACAGACGGAGCACAGCATCAGACCTGTCTCGTCAGCTCTCTTCATCTCCCGGTACGACAGTTTCAAGGCAGACGCTTAGGGCTTATTATTCTATATGCTCGTAGGCCTGTCAGATGTTTTTCCCTTACCGCAACTCACTGTCGCCTGCGATTAACCTGGAGTAAAGAGCATGTATTGTGGACACCGCAACAGTGGTCTTGTGTGATGTTTTCCGACGAGTCCAGGTTTAATTTTGCAGTCTGATTCTAGCCGGACTTTCATATGGAGAGCGCCAGGTATCCGTTACCACCACGAGTACACCTTTGAACGACACCGTTACGGTGGTGTAGGATGACTCGTTTGGGGAGGAATTATTCTTGGTTCCAGAACTGACCTGCATGTTCGGAGTGTAACGATGACGGGATGTCATTCTGGAAGAACATGTACGTTTGTTTCGGGACGCCATGGGTGCTGAATTTCTGTTTATGGATGACAACGCCCGTCCTCACCGTGCAAACATTGTAGACGAATGCCTTCAATCGGAGGATATCACCCGTATGGATTGGCCAGCATACTCACCGGACTTGAATACAATAGAGCATGTGTGGGATATGCTTGCCGACGAATTGCAGCCCGTCAACCCCCTCCCATCTGTCTACCAGAACTTCGGAGGGCATTGCTTGATGAGTGGTGTAATATTCCCCAAGATCAGATTGATAATTTGATACTCAGCATGCGTTGGCGTTGTAGGCCTGTATTGCATCGTCCGGGAGACATACTCCGTATTAACCATCATACTAACCATGTTATACTGTTTTTTGTAAATAGGTTCTTTTTTAAAATTTGCTCCAGGGAGTAAAAATCGCAGTTTTTATTAATTACGTCAAACATATAGCATCTTTTTTGCTCTTTACCTTTTGTTTAATAAATAGACTTTACAAATAAGTCAAATTTGTTTTGCTTCTGTCTCTTTCTTTGCCTGAACTTCATTATCCTTAATTTATGGACATGAGTGTACTAGAAGTGGGCAGTCGAAAATTGTTCAAAATTTATCATGGCGAGTCTGATAACTCAAAATGTCATAAAGGTATTTCTATAAAACCTTTTGAACCGAATATTTATATTATTTTTAGAGAATGTACTAAAATATTTCTTACTGTACAAATATTTTTTGAGTTATGGCATGTTTTGAAATAATAGTCTAATAACGCGAATGTGCCATTTCTTATAACATTTACTGAATCGTTTCTAAAATTTTTAACTTCTTGTAACCCGGTACTACTCGCACAGGGTGTGTCATACCCACCGTCTAACTTCTTTCAACGCTCCTTCAAAACGTTTACTGGAAAATGGATAGTTTCTCGTGTAGCTGACTTTAAGGTCATATCCTTTGAGGGGCCTTAGCTTGTGGACGAATTCTAAATATATATTTTTGGATATCACCTCTTCGGTTATGTCATACCCTGCGAGTGAATCAGCGTTACAGTTCTGATTGCATTAACTCGTTTTAAATGTTCCTTATTCTATGGCGTATTATTGTAGTTATGATGAAGAAATGTGATATTTAAGTAATTTAATAAATACAGTATTTAATAGATTTAATACAACGGTATTTTCGGATGAAGAAATTCTCTTCGCGGTTATGATGAGGAAAAATTAAATGAAGGGTATAACAGCAAGTATGATTCATCCACTGAAATCGATCCAGATTTAGAAAAGAGAGACACTGTTGAAAATAAGTGTTTTATATAGAGAGACACAAAAAAATTTGGGAAGAACGTAATTTTAAAGGAGATAACTGGTACACATCCCCTTTCAGATGAACTTTTGAAAAAAAAACACTATTGCTGGAACAAAATGAGAGAAAATAAAAAAATAAATTCCAAAATTTTTAAAGTTAAAGAATAAAGAAGTATACTTCTACAAGTTTAATTTAAAAAAAATAAAGATTAAAAAAAATTAAGATCCAATAAAAACATCGCACTTACTCACAACGCGATTAAAGGAGTGTATAAACAATGCTCTGAATGCCCTTATAAAAAGAACAGAAAAACTAAATTTACGTGTGAAAAATGTAATAAACATATTGTGTTTCCTACTTTTCTTTTTTTTAACCTTTGTATACAAATTTTACGGTAAAAACACAATGTAGGGCGGTATGACTAACCCTGCGCGAGGACGTTAGGTCTTTTGTTTTCACGCGAATGATGCCGGGTTAAGACATTAAAATTTTAGTACATTCTCTAGAAAAATGCATCTTATTTTATCTAGATTAGTAACCCTTTTACTGATATGTTTATTACTTTTTTTCTCTAATTGCTTTGAAGTTTTTCCAAAATATTGCTAAAATTTAATTTATAATTTAGTTTTTGTAAAATTTAGATAATTTTTATAAATATATATTGTTAAGTAAGTATTAATCTTTTGTGGTGTTCATTCCTTAAAAAGATTTATAATGTTTCAGTATGCTACTTTTTAAAAAAGTACACCAAATATGTTCGGATACCTTAAATATTTATGTACTTGATACCCCTTGAAGAATATTGATTTTTGTTACTGTCTTTTAAAAAAAATATTACACTTAATCATAATTGCAAGACATAACATCTTTGTGTCATCAACAAAAAACCAAGTAATTACCTTGGAATCTAAAGAGTATGTAAAACACATAATATTATTAGGAAGGTATTAGAAGCAGGAAAAAATAAGAATTTATAGTAGGAATATTTTGAGTAATAATATTTAAGTTGTTTGAAATGTCATTTAAATAACCCATTCTCTTTAAATTATATTGATTATTTTTCTAATTTTAATTTCTTTATAACAGGATTTAAAAAAAGAAAAAGAAACTTAAAACAATATTTGGCCATCATATTAAACTTCAAAATACAATTCTGGTAATGGATCTAATTATAATTTTAAAAACATTTTCCGAAGAATGCGAAGGAACACAGTAAACAATGTGTGATATCATAAATTAGTCTTTGCTTAGCTTTAGATCCTTTTTTTTTTCATTTTTGATCAATTCCAGCCCTAAATATAACATCCTTAAACATATGATTATTTTCCTAGATCTTACACTTAATGTGATTGATTGGAATCAAGAGAAAACAAATTTATTTTTGCGTCCAATCAGTTTTTAATCATTTTTAAATTTTAAATAAATCATTTGTTTCACCTTTCCTTTATAGAAAATTGCACTGTTGGTACACAGTAAATTAATCTTGTATTGAAATAGAAAAGTCATGTAAAAATATGAAAGGTAAAAGCATGTTTGAAAAAAAATTAAACACAAATGTTAATACTTCGTCGTATATGTGAAGGGTAGATACAAACGTACTTCAACAAATTTTACGTTTCTTTAAGTAAGCGACGGTTAAGCAGAGAGCATATCAATAGGAAGGTGCGACATAATAATTATTGCAATTACATATATTAATGTCTTATTCCACATTTTTATTGGAAGTATTGAAGAAACTCTCTACACTACATCATATATATAATCCGAAAATTCTTTTTTTTCTTGTATATGTATATTTTTCCAGTAGCCATTGAGGAATATATTTTTGCTTAAAGGATATATTCCTCACAGGTTAAGAATTAAATGGTTACATTCACCATTTCTTGGTAAATATAGTATTTCAAATATGAAATTGTTGAGTAGTGATCACTATTCTTAATTTTTTTTACTGCTTCAAATTTCATTTAAAAATTTTAAATAATAAATAAAATAAAACAGATTATAGCAATCACTGGGAGACCATAATAAAAACACATGTGAGAAGATGTTGAAAATAAACAGTTTTGATTGACTTTGTTTCATTTTCCGTTCACGTAAACAAAATCCGCAAATTAATAGAAAATATTCAGAACCTTATTAATTCCTGCCGTAAATAGATAATTCTAAAACATAATCTTATACTACAAGATGTAATTCATGGAAAATAAATACCAAGTTTTGTAGGTTCTTAAGAATAGAAAAAAAATTAAAATTTTTTAAAAAATAATCTAGATTTTAAAATCAATTTGAAGCAATCACCAAGAAAAGTTTTTTTTATCAGAAATACATCATGGTCTCATTAATTCCGTAACTTACAATCATTTATTTTATTTTAAACTACATGAAACTTACGGATAAACAAGGTAACCACGGCCCAGGATGCAATAAAAGCGAATTATTTTCCATTAGTGAAATTACAGTAATTATGTAAAATTGCAACCACACACACCGATGTTAACTGTAAGGAAAATTGCTTTCAGTTTTAATCTAAATGTATATTAGACAGAGATAAGCCAATTCTTGGACTTGCAAATTAAATACTGATGCAATACAAAGGGAATAATATGACTTAAAATATTTTGAAATTGCCTGTTTTGAACAATAAATGATTCTTAAAAGCTAAAGCATATAATTTTACTGATTTTGAGAGAATAAAAATATTCATTTGTTAAGAGCATTATTCCAATGATCTAATTATCTAAATATTCTTTCTTATGTTAAGCCTACACAACCAACTTTTATAAACAACATTTTTAAGACCATTAATATTTGAAGTAATCAGATGATTTTTTCAGATAATTGTATTGAATTGATTCTGAGGAAGAAGGAAATGTCTGTTAAATCATCTTTTTTTTTTAAAAAAAAGGAAATTTTTGAAATTTATGTAAACATTTGTAAAAAAATAAATGTTTAATATTTTTTATTGCTTTCGAATTATTTACATTATTTGGATCATTGGAAACAAAACTTAGAGTGGAATTGAAAATCATTCTCTTTGTAAAAGTTTAATAATTATTTTTGCATTTTTGCTGCTGGCTCCTAAATAGCCTGAGACTATTGAAATATTCTTTATTATTTTAAAAAAAAGTACTGAATCTATACCCTTTGTAGAATCCGCTGAGTCGCAGATTCGAAACTTAATGCCATTGAATACTTGCCGTGTAGAGCGGATGTACGTTAAATCTGTCTCGGCTCAAAGTTGTCACATGGGTGTGTTGCTGTAGTTTGGAGAGAGAGAGAGAGTTCTATCTCTCTCTCTCTCTCTCCAGCTGAAGAATTGTCACCTTTACTTGACTATTGTACAACATTAAGGGTCGTTCAATGGTGTTAAACAGGGAAAAAATGGGAGGGGGGGGGGAGAAATGAGGATAATATAGTATATACCTTAAAAAGGTGAGATAGGGGACAACATTTTTAAACAAATGTGAATAAATAATGCTCCAAAAATCAAAGAAAACATTTATATGAATATAGAAAAACAAGCTTGTTATTGAAAAAGAAATACATGCATGACATCTCTAAAAGAAAGGAAAATTAATACACATTAATGCGCAAAAAGTCTGTTGAAGCTAAAACGTCCTCCCAATGGTGTGGTGTGGAAGTTAGGAGAGGGTAGGTGCAAGTTCAGGTGTTATCCTCGTCACATGACCATGTTTAAAAATTACGTGGTCCGTCACTAACGCCCTCGTGTAGCTGAATATTGCGACGTTAATATGCACTCACCCGTTCACTCAATATTACAGGTTCTATCGCATATAATAACTTCTGTTGATTCAAACGGTCACGTAAATTAAAATCAAACGAAATAAAAAATTTTAAAACTACCTTGAAGAGAAAACACATCTGGGAATAGAGAACACTTCCTCACTTAAAATAAAAAAATTGACACATTTATACTGAAAGTTGTAAAAGCATGTATTTTGAGGGTTGCAGCAAATTAGAGTACAGAGAAATATCTTTAATACTAATTGAATATCATATGTTGAAGGAAACCATGAATAGTATAATTTATAACAAAACAATCAACATTCTTCTGTCCTTGACCCATCCTCGTAGACAGGAGTTTACTTAAGATAGTGATTACTATGGAAAGCAGACACATACAACAGAAAAAAAAATCTTTAAAACTAATTGAATATCATATGTTGAATAAAAGTGAGAATAGTATAATTGATAACCACACAATCAGCATCCTTCTGTCTTCGACCATCCTCGTAGACAGGAGTTTACTTCAATTACTGATTATTATGGAAAGCAGTGGAAAATATCTTTAAAACTAATTGAATATAATATGTTGAATGAAATTGAGAATAGTATAATTGATAACCACACAATCAAACATCTTCTGTCTTCGACCCATCCTCGTAAACAGGAGTTTACTTAGAATACTGATTACTATGGAAAGCAGTGGAAAAATATCTTTAAAACTAATTGAATATCATATGTTGAATGAAATTGAGAATAGTATAATTGATAACCACACAATCAAACATCCTTCTGTCCTCGACCCATCCTCGTAGACAGGAGTTTACTTAGAATACAGTTTACTATGGAAAGCAACAAAAATATCTTTAAAACTAATTGAATATCATACGTTATATGAAACTGAGTATAGTATAATTGATAACCACACAATCAACATCCTTCTGTCTTCGACCTATCCTCGTAGACAGGAGTTTACTTAGAATACTGATTACTATGGAAGGCAACAGAAATATATCTTTAAAACTAAGTGAATATCTTATGTTGAATGAAACTGAGTATAGTATAATTGATAACCGCACAATCAACATCCTTCTGTCTTCGACCATCCTCGTAGACAGGAGTTTACTTAGAATACTGATTACTATGGAAGGCAACAGAAAAATATCTTTAAAACTAATTGAATATCATATGTTGAATGAAACTGAGTATAGTATAATTGATAACCACACAATCAACATCCTTCTGTCTTCGACCCATCCTCGTAGACAGGAGTGTACTTAGAATACTGTTTACTATGGAAAGCAACAGAAAAATATCTTTAAATCTAATAGATTATCATATGTTCACTTTCAGAAAAAGCTTTATATTAAATGAAAGGGCATCTTACAGCTGAGGGAAACCAATGTCTAAAGAAGAAGTGTAAGTGCTTCCAAGCAAGTACCGAGATCTTAGAATATAATGTATACCAAATAATATTTCGGTGTATAGATTTTTATGAATCATTTATTCAAACAATTCATTATTTTAATAAAATGAGTTTTTTAAATTAAAAATTTAAACAAAAAATATTTTATGCTACAAGCTTAAAGTTTATTTAAAACAGGTCATTTAAAAATATACAATTGTAATCTGTATACAGTAAATAACTTTAAAACATAAAGGAAAAACACATTATGTATTTCGTACTTTTTTGAAAGGAAACATAAGTTTAAAGATATCATAACAATCGCTTAAATATAAATAGCTCGTACTAAATTGTTGATTCTGCATAAAGGACCTACAAAAAATAAAAATGAAGGATTATTTTGCAAATTAATTGACGTCATTATAACAGATATTTTCTTAATTTTGCAAAAACATAGTGCTCTTCAAATACAGCTATGAAATGGAGTACTTATTCAAAATATAAGTATAGCTGTATGTTTCTTTGAGCTAATTATCATTTTTACAGGTATTGATGTCCCGTAAAAAATAGTGTGCCACGTTTATTATTAATTTATTCAAAGATGATTGCATTTAATATATGACAAAAAATTAAAAAAATTAGTGAGACCACTAATATATATTAAGGTATCCGACTACCCTAAAATTGTGAACTTTCCCAAAATTTGACATTTTCTTATGATTTTGTTTTATAGAACATTTATTAGGTGTTAAAAATGATGTGCTGAAAAGTTTATCAATTTTATTTTATTTTATTTACTCACGTGCTAATAATCATGAAACGTGACGGCAGTCGAGCGAGTCACGCAATCGGATGTTTATATGTATTTTTTATAAAATAAAAGAAAAATGTTTTAATTTTATGATTTGTTTTGAGGGAAAAAGTTGCCAAGTTTTACACTTCGAGTCAATTATATTTTGCATTGAAATTTTTTTGAGTTTTTTAACATTTTTTGGCGTCCGGCGACAGGACATTTTATTATATTATAATGTTTGCTAATGTTAAAAGTTTTAAGAAAGAAGATTTGTTACTGGTTGTAGAAGAAATTGGTGAAGTAATACCGTCAAAAGTAACAATTTCAGACTTAAAGAATTTAATTCTTAATAGCGATGAGTACAAAAAGGATTCGGACTTCGTCACGTCTGTTTTAATTACGGCTGTTGAAGATCGGAAACAGAGAGGGGAAGAACAGGAAAGACAGAGACAGTATGAACTAGAGTTGGCGAGGATCCAGGCTCAGTCTAACGTAGTAGAAGTAAGTGCACATTTACCACTATCTGAAAATAACGCTAAGAGAAAATTTCATCTCCCAAAATTAGAGTTTCGAAAATTTTCTGGAAATATTAAAGACTGGTTGCCATTTTGGAGCCAGTTCGAGCACATTCATAAAGATAGCGACATAGCGCCAGAAATCAAGTTTCAATATTTAATTCAAGCCACTGTTTCTGGATCTCGTGCTCGGGAGATTGTGGAAAGTTTTCCGCCAACGAGCGCCACTTATGCCAAAGCAGTGGAAAGCTTGAAAGCTCGCTTCGGTATAAATGATTTATTAGTAGAAGTATATATCCGAGAACTTCTGAAATTAGTAATTTCTGTGCATAAAAATGAGACGGTTTGTATGACAACTTTATACGATAAACTGGAATCACATATGAGAGCATTAGAAACTTTAGGAGTCACGACTGATAAATATGCTTCTATATTATACCCAATGGTTGAATCCTGCTTTAGCGAAGATTTTTTGAAAGCTTGGAATCGTCATTCTACATCTTCTGCTTCTGCTGATGCCAAGGAGAGGTTGGGCAATCTAATGCAATTCATAAAAGCAGAAGTTGAAGGCGAAGAGCGAATAAACTTGGCGATGTCGGGTTGTGGCTTAAACGAACCAAAGTGTACACTAAGTTACAAAAAGAAGCAATGTCATAAAAATCCTACATTTTATAACAACATTCCTACTGCTGCAAATTTATTGACGACAGCATCAACTACAGCTGTATTCAAGAGTATATTTTGTGATGACAAACATAAGAGTTCTGAATGTTTTTTGGCACAAAAAATGAGTTTTGAGGAAAGGCAGAAAATTGTTAAAGAAAAACGCTGCTGTTTTGCATGTCTAGATATCAGGCACGCAGTTAAAAATTGCCAAGCTGCTTTAAAATGTTTTATTTGTTCTAAAAAGCATGTGATATTGATGTGTGACAAGCTGGATACAAAAAAGACTGCTGAGAAAAATGAAGAAAAATCGCAAGTTGAAAATAACGTCAGCATGTCTAATTTAAATAAACGTAATAACACAGTATTTCTAGACTTTAAAGGCCGTGGTGGTTTCTGGAGATAAAAACAAAAGCGTAAGATTACTTTTGGATTCCGCATCACATAGATCTTACATTTTAAAAAATGTTGCACGAGAAATGGGCTATCTTTCTCTTCGACAAGAAAAGCTAGTACATTCGCTTTTTGGAGGTATTTCCAGCAAACATATTACACATGACTGCTACAAAATATAGTTAAGGGGTTGGATGAAAAATTCGCTTGCAATTTCGATGCATTGGATCAAGACAAAATTTGTGAAGATGTTCAGCCTGTTTGTAATGGATCTTGGATAAGAGAACTGAAAGAAGATAATATTATTCTATCTGACGTAAATGATAGCAGCGGATCGATTAGAGCCGATATTATGGGGAAAATGTTAACTAGAAAAAGAAGAATGCTGAAATCTGGTCTTGTAGAAGTTGAAACCCATTTAGGATGCACATTAATGGGAAAAGTACCCGAAGAAGAAACCCCCAAAAAAACCTCAGTTTTGGCGATGACTGTAACGTCCATGTTTGTAAATGAGCTTGATATATCTAATTCACAGCGATTAGACTTCATTGGAATCGATGTTCCTATTGAAAAGAAGTACAAGCAAGCAATTGACCTTCAAACAAAAGAACATTTTTTTGAGACTGAAAATTAATTGTGATGGGCGGTATGAAGTTTGTTTACCTTGGGCTGATGACAAATCATCGTTACCCGATAATTTACACTTAGCTCAAAGACGACTGGAATACACTACCTCGAAACTTAAGAATAATAATTTGTATCTAAAATACGAAGAAATTTTTGCAAGTTGGCTCGAAGAGGGTATCATAGAAGAAGTTCTACTAACTGAAAAACCCGGTTACGGGAATTATCTGCCTCATCGACCTGTGCTGAAGCCGAACAGTGTTACTACTCCAATTCGACCAGTTTTTGATGCGTCGGCACGACTCTCTAACCACTCGTCCCTTGACCAATGCTTGGAATGTGGACCAAATTTGATTGAATTGTTGCCTGACCTTCTGCTACGTTTTAGAGAAGGAGAATTTGGTGTGATTGGAGACATTAGAAGAGCTTTCTGTCAAATAAGCATTCGTGAAGAAGACAGGGATTTTTTCTTCGTTTTTTATGGTGGGAGAATGAAAAGCAAAATAAATTGAAGTATTTTCGACATACCAGAGTAGTTTTTGGTGTAACATGTAGCCCTTTCCTGTTAGCCTCAGTGATTGACTATCACATAAGAAGAAGTGAGGAATATGACGTTAAATTTAGGGAAAAGTTGGCTCGAAGTTTTTACGGTGATAATGTTGTCACCAGTGTTGGAAATAAAGACGAACTGAAAAGATTTATACAAGAATCAACAACTCTTATGTCCAGAGGAAAGTTTGAACTTCGAGAACGGGAGTATTCTGGTCAGTGCCGAAGTAAGGAGAAAGTAGAAACACACGTTCTGGGTTTATTATGGAATAAAGAATCAGACACGTTAAAAATTGACATGAGTTGGATGAATGATGTAGATACTGAAAAGATTAATAAACATAACATATTATCTATAGTTCACAAAATGTTTGATCCATTTGGTTTCATCTCTCCAGTGATGCTCTGTCCGAAATTAACGCTACAGAAAGCGTGGAAAATAGGGATAAGATGGGATGAAGACATAAATTGCGAGTTACGAAAAGAGTTTTTATTACGGTTTCATGAGCTAACATCCTTAAGAGATCTTGAAGTGCCTAGATATGTACAAGTAACTAAAGAAAATCTCAGTAATTGTACCATACATACTTTTGTTGATGGTAGTGAAGATGCGTATGCAGCTGTGGTATTTCTGAGAATTGATAAAGAGGATCGAACCGAAGTGTTTTTTCTGACTTCCAAAGTTAGAGTTTCTTCGCTGAGAGGAGCCACGATTCCAAGAATGGAGCTTTTAGCTGCTGTTATTGCAACCCGACTGACGAATTCTGTCATTAAAGCTCTACAATGAGAGAATATAAATAGATATTATTGGAGTGATTCAACTACTGTGTTGGCATGGATACAGAGAGATGATAACTGGTCGGTATTTGTACGCAATTGAGTAAACGAGATCCGAAAGCTAAGTCATCCCACGTCCTGGAGACATGTGCCTGGTGAAAAGAATCCTGCCGATTTGCCATCGCGAGGTTGTAAAGCAGAGCAATTCCTATAGTCAAGATGGTGGGAAGGTCCTAAATGGATGAAAGATCCATTTGAGTTCAAACATCTTACAAATATAGTTAATAATTCTTACGATGAAGATGAAATTGAAAAGGAGAAGTCGAAATCCTCATACACGTTAACAAATAGTGAAATCTGCAAAAATAATAATTGGTACTGCAACAAGTTTTACAGATGTGAAAGCATTGTTAGACTTATAGCATGGATTCTCCGATCTAAACACAATTGTGTGAGACCAAAAGAAAAAAGATACGGAGAATTGGTTGCATCAGAATTCCAGGAAGCTGAAGAGAAGCTAATAAGCTTGATTCAAATTGAGTGTTTTTCATCTGAGAGTGATGATCGACTTAAAGCTCTGCAAGCATTTAGAGATGAGAAAGGCATCCTCCGATTAAAGACCAAAATTACCAACAGGAAAGATAATGATACATTTTTGAAACCTTCTATACTACCTCCAAACCACGAAGTGATCAAAAGATTAATAGTCTACACACTTGAGAAAAATTGTCATGCAGGGGTGCAGATGCCTTTGAATATTTTAAGAGAAAAGTACTGGATTTTGCATGGAAGAACTGTGAAACGAGTCTTGACAAGTTCCATTACTTGAAAGAAATTTAGCTCTTGAAATCTGGAAACGATTGCCCCTCCACTTCTAGAAGACCGAGTGAAAGATGCAGCGGTTTTTCAGATTACCGGGATCGATATGGCTGATCCACTCTTTCTCAAAGAAAATAAAAAGAGCTGAGTGTTAATATTTACATGCGCCGTATATTGAGCAGTACATTTTGAACTTGTCACTGCCACTACCACTGAAGCATTCTTAATGGTGTTTCGAAGATTTGTTTCGCGTAGAGGAAGATGCTCCACTGTCCATTGTGATAACGGTACAAATTTCGGAGGAGCAGCCAATGTTCTAAAGTTATTGGATTGGAAGCAGGTTGAAAGACAAGGAGCTGTAAATGCTATCGAATGGATGTTCAACCCTCCAACTGCTGCATGGTGGGGTGGTTGGTGGGAGCACCTCATAAGAATTTTGAAAAATCTGCTAGGAAGAGCTAGCTTGAGTTATGAAGAAGTATTAACTGTCCTAGCAGATTGTGAAAGCGTCATAAATGCAAGACCGCTTACTTACGTTACTGAAAGTGAAGCTATAAAGCCAATATTACCGTCGATGTTCCTGCAAGACATACAAGAGTACAAATTACAAGATATTGATGCTGTGGATAGCAAAAAGAATAAAATACAGACAAAACTTAATTAAAGATCTAAGGGAGAGGTTTAGATCAGAGTATTTAGGCACTTTTACGCAACGAGTACAGAAAAGACAGCCAAGAATTAAAGTTTCAATTGGGGACATTGTTTTGGTAGAAGCTGATAACAAAAAACGCATTGACTGGCCATTGGAACGCATTTCACAGCTGATTCTTCGGATAGACGGAGAAGTTCGTCTTGTCAGAGTGTAGTCGTAGACTAATGAGCTGCTTCGCCCTATACAATGGATATACTCATTGGAGATCACAACCTCAGATGGTCCTGAATATTTGAAGAACATAAAGTCAATGGATCATTCCGAGGAATCCGATGAGTTCAATGACACCGCCATCCTCGAACACACACCAAAATTTAGTAAGTCTGGAAGAAGACTGAAGGTCACGGAATTTTTAAAAAGAGAAGTTCAAAATATTGATCAAGAAATTAATAATTCTGTAGCGATTCCACAACTGGAAGAAAAAGTTGAAAAGTGTTCTGGAATTGATGATAACAAGTTGACCGAAAATTTTAAAGATATTATATTTGGAAACACAAGAATAGGTAAATGAAGTCAGATACTACACATCATAAGAACACGGATGGAATCTCGAATTGAGTTGATATAACAAGATCATTTACAGAATTATTTCCCTTCACAAAGCGAATCAACAATTCTAAATTTCGGACCAAATTTCAGCTCTTTCCTCAGAAATTACTATGGTTAAAAGCGCCAAATATAGTTTTTATGATGGCAATGAAAAAAGGTTTATCATTGACAACGACGACTTCGAAGAGGAACAGAAAGAGGTAAAAAATTATTTGATTCAGATTGGGGATCCTCTTTCAATAACCCAAATTGAAAATGTGATCCTACAACGATGCTTTTCATTTCAAACCAATTTCAATGGATGCATCACCAGTTAACAGTAAAGATGAATATGACATCATTGACAACCCTGTTTTTGAAGCGGAAGGGAAAAAATTGAATGATACAATTAAACCAAATTCGGCATCCTCTCTTATTAATCCAAATGTGGAAATAAAACCCTACAACGATGCTTTTCATATATCAAACCAATTTCAACTGTAGCTTCATCGATCAACAACGTAGATGAAAATGACATCATTGACAAAGCTGATTTTGAAGAGGAAGAAGAAGAACTGAACGATATAATTAATTCAAATTCGATAACCTCTTCCAATAGTCCAAACTCTGAAATCATATCGTACAGTCATGATTTTCCTTTTAAACGTATTTTAGTGGATGCATCACCAGTTAAAAGTACAGATGAAAATGACATCATTGTCAACGATGATTTCGAAGTCGAAGATAAAGAATTGAACGATATATTTAATTCTAATTCGGCATCCCCTTCCAATAATCCAAATTTTGAAACGGGATATTTCAACGAAGCTTTTCATTTTACACCAACTCCAACCGTTACATCACTAGATATCAGTACAGATGAAAATGTGAATTTAATGTGTGTTGATTCTTCTCAAAGGAAAAATGTTTTTAAAAAAATGAAATCATTTTTCAAGAAAGTCGTAACGCATAAGCGCAATGACTTTTCATACAGAAGATTTTAAACACATACACGAGGTTCATATGGCACACATGACAGGACACTCACATTTCGAGTCATATATCTTAAAACATGTCATGTTGTAAATTTCCTCAAATGAGTATTTATGCCGACTATAAATTAAAATGTCAAGCAAAGGTCTGGACTTTTTCGTCACATTAGTATACCTAGCGAAGCCCTGGGCTACAAATTTATATTAATATGTCAAGCAACGGTCTGGACTATAAATAATATTAACATGTCAAGCGAAGGCCTGGAATATAAATTGATACTAATAGGTAAAGCGAAGGTTTGGACTATAATTTGATATTAATAAGTCTAAAGGTCTAGAATTTTTATTCATATTTTTATTTCTAGCGATGGCCTGGACTATTTATTTAAATAGATATTCCTAGAGAAGGTCTGGACTATTTATTCGAATTGATATTCCTAGCAAAAGCCTAGACTACTTATTCATATTGATATTCCTAGCAAAAGCCTGGACTACTTATTCATATTGATATTCCTAGCGAAGGCCTGGACTACTTATTCATATTGATATTCCTAGCAAAAGCCTGGACTACTTATTCATATTGATATTCCTAGCGAAGGCCTGGACTATTTATTCATATTGATATTCCTAGCAAAAGCCTGGACTACTTATTCATATTGATATTCCTAGCGAAAAAAGGCCTGGACTTATTATTCGTATAAGCATGTCAAACGAAGACCTGTACTATGTTTTGACATAATGCCAAGCAAGGATCCTTTTCCTCTTAGTAACATCTCAAAGGAACACGAGAACAGAATTGAATTATAACATCTCTTAGAAATTATGGAATTTTATCTAATGATCCCATCTAAGAAAACACGTGGATTGTTGTCTCATTTTAACATCTCATGAGAAAAATTCAACTTCAACTTGACAATAACATCTGATTTGATAATGCTGCTTGATGATAACATCTGAGAAGAAGGTACAGAGTGCTGCTCAATTGCAGCATTTTTTCAGAAAGCCCTGAATTGCTACTTTAACATAATTGCTAAAAAATCTTTTAAACTGCTACTATGATACCATTCTTACACCAGATTTCAGCCATGTGTGTGAGGCGGACATATATACGGTTGAAGTCATTTAAAATTCTGGAAGGTCATTTTCCATTGGTTATTCCCTGATAGTTTCAAAAGTTTATTTCAATAGTTCTATTTGACATCAATATCTATAAACAAAGACAATTAAATTATGGTTGCGGGCGCCGTTTTCTTCACTCAAATGATCCAAGGGATCTCCAGATGAGTGATATGTTCATAAAATATAATAATATCTTTTTAAATACAAATACTCAGCTTGATTTTATATCACAGCTTTCTTTATTAACGGAAAAATAAAATCAAAAACTCAAACTCATACTATGTACACAATGTTGCCATACAGCACAAGCTAAATTAAAACAAAACAATAATTTCTTGGATATAGTTGGACGGTTTGAAAATAATTTACAGCGCGTTACGTACTCCCACCTTGCAAAGTGAAACTGAAAACTTTGCAATCTAAAATAAATTAAACTTTAACCATGCAATACATTGTATAGATATATATGACACTTAATTCCTCCTAAAATTTGAAAAGAAGTTCACAAGTCCAATTTGCGAGGAATTCTTATGGTCCTTCCCAATCTGGTTTTGGTAGGGGGTTTCTCCTTAGAATTATCAGTACTTTCAACAGGAGAATCGGGAACATAATCAGTTAGTGATTCCGAAACATGGTTAGTAGATGATTCAGGAGTTTTCTGAACAGGTAGGCTGTCTTTTTCTGAGGTATTTAAAACACCAATTTCAGTTTTAGCTGATACTTCCAAAGGATACTTCCAAAGCTTTTGGAAGGGACGAATCCTCTCACCATGGGAAGTTCTAATTCTAGCTACCTCTGGGAACTCCATCCTTGCCAGGATAAACCTCCAAGACAACACCAAGAGGCCAGTCAATTCGTTGCACATTGTCATGCCCAATCAGCACAACATCGCCCATTTCTAAAGCATCATTTCTCCTTATCCCTCTGTGGACCAGAAGAGCAAGATATTCATTTCTAAACCTTTGTCTCAGATTTTCACGCAACTTCTGCAAGTATTTGGTGCGTTTTACCAATGAAGATCGATCTACTTGATCTAAATCAGGAGTTTCACAGTTGCTATTTCCGTGAATAAACATTGCTAGGGACAAAGGTAACAATTCATTTATAGATCTTCGTGTATGTATGTGAAAGACCTAGCATTGATTATTGACTCACAATCGCATAAGATGGTCAGGAGTTCTTCATAATTTACAATAGATTTCCCTAACACTCGACGTAGAAGCTCTTTGAGCATTCTCACAATACGCTTCCACCATACACTCCCATGCTGCTGTGGGTGGATTAAATTTCCAAGTGATTTTCTGGGCAGTTGAGTACACCACAATTTTATCCCAATTTAATCTTCTCAGTGTATTATTTATTCCTACAAGGTTAGTACCGTTGTCACTGTAAAGTACTGAAATTCTGCCTCTTCTGGCAATGAATCTTCTCAAGGATTGAATGAAGGTATCAGTAGTGAGTGACTGATCTAGTTCAAGATGCACTGCCCGGTAGACAGCACAGGTAAACAAAACAATCCAGGCCTTTGCTTTTGACTTAAGATAAAGAGGACCTGCATAGTCTACACCTATTACTTCAAATATCTTTGTCTGAGTAACTTTATCTCTAGGCAGAAGAGCAAAGGGCACTTCAACATGCTTAGCTTTATAACGTTTGAAAATCACACACTCAGAAAGAACTTGCTTTACTAATCTTTTGGCTCTAATTATCCAAAATTTCTCTTTAAGCCGTGCAAGTAATATTGAAGAACCTGCATGCATTGCTTTTACATGCTTTTCACGAATTAATTTCACTACAACATCATTGGCAGGTAAGAGAATTGGGAACTTGAAATCTTCCTTCTCATAACTGTCAGCCAACTTGGTTCTTATTCTCAGAAGCCCATCTTCATCTTTAAAGGCTTGCCTTTTAGCAAAAAGTCTCTCATCTTGAAAGGCATTTGACTGCAGAAACAACTTGAAAACCAAAACCTCTGCTCGTTTGAATTCTTCATAGCCTAAGCTTCCCTTTAATTTTGGCAGATTAAATTTCTTTTTAGCGCCAGATATAACAGTATTTTGAGACTCACCAGAAACTGGCAATGTTGTCTTGATTCTCGCCAACTCCAGTTCGTGTCCTCTTATTTTTCCACTTTCTTCATATTCTAGCTGTTTTAATCTTTCAGCTTTTTCAAATTCTTCTTTTAGTTTTCGCTCGCTCACGGTCGTTACTAAAATATTTGTCACAGTGTCTGGATCACCCAAATACTCTTTGCTTTTCAAAATAATGTCTTTCAGTTCCGAGATTTTTACCTTATCTGGAAATATATATCTCTCCAATTTGCTCTGCCACAAACAACAAGTCCTCTTTCAAGAAGCCCTTAGCTGCTTAAATATATTTGCCATGTTTGTTTCTAAAAACAAAGTCCTGTCGCGGTACGCCAGAAATATAAACAAAGACAATTAAATTATGGTTGAGGACGCCGTTTTCTTCACTCAAATGATCCAAGGGATTCTCAGATGAGTGATATGTTCATAAAATATAATAATATCTTTTTAAATACAAATACTTTTAGGAGTGTAGGTATTAAGGAAATAATTCCTAGTTCAGCAACTTCAATTTATTTATCGTTTACAAATGGAATACCATTTCAAAGTAGTTATTAAAATTACACCTCCTAAAAACTTTTTTAAAGTTTTTATTTTAAATTGATTGCATTATCGCTTGCTCGTGCCAGCAGTCTGGATAGCGGAGATGTTTACCGTTTGCACCTCTATCGATGAAAATTAATGACGAACTGCCAGATAATCTTTTTAATCGCTTACTTTACTTCACGCACCTCAGTCTCTCTTCACTTCTTCCCTCGGCGCTCTGTTGGTTCTTCTCCGCTACCAATGTCATCTAGCGACAGCAGTACTCCACAACCGCCACATACTCAGCTTGATTTTATATCACAGCTCTTTTTATTAACGGGAAAAAAATTAAAAACTCAAACTATGTACACGATGTTGCCATACAGCACAAGCTAAATTAAAACAAAAAAATAATTTCTTGGATATAGTTGGATGGTTTGAAAATAATTTACAGCACTTTACAATATCAATAGAATAATTTTACTACAATAGTAAAAATTTTGTAATAGCCTTATATATTATTGATAATTTCAAAATAAAGTTTTCGGCTTTTCAACACCTTCTATGTGTCATTTCTTTTGGAGTGTGCCTCTAATGTTTTCTTTTCTGTAATAAATATATAAACAAACTTTCTTTTAGGTAATATATTTTAAGTAAGAAACACACATTCATGAACATACATCTATACACCAGATTCTGTTTTCACTTGAAAATTTTTTCATTATTTTGATTTAATACGAATTGAAAGAAATCATTCTCCTTTTGAACTGCTTATTTTCATCTAGGCTACAGTGGAGAGTAAAAAAAAATTTAATTTGTTACACACTTGCTCCATATTTTGACTGCCTGTATTTAAGTAATAACTGAAACCATATAAAAAAGTTGGTGAAAAAATGAGTAATTCTTAAAAAATTTAATTAGAATTTCAAAATATTATAGTTTTAATTGATTTAACTTATTTAACAATTCTTTAAAAATGTATGCATGCAGTAATGTTTTCATGATAATTTACAAAATATGGGTAAACCCAAATTTTTATATGAAATTTTCAAGAATTTTAATGACTTCATATATAAAAAAACTTTAATTTCTTCTTTCACCCTATCACTATTACTACAATGAATCCAAGAAGTTATA
Source organism: Trichonephila clavata (assembly GCA_019973975.1). NCBI lineage: Eukaryota > Metazoa > Arthropoda > Arachnida > Araneae > Nephilidae > Trichonephila > Trichonephila clavata. The sequence goes on along the minus strand of BMAO01018505.1, from coordinate 17,814 downwards.
ATTACAAATTAGAAGAATACTTTTGGAAAGTTTTGTTATAATCCGACAGAAATTGCTACGCATGGAACATTTTGAATTTTGGTTTCGAGGCAAATTTTTGATTTTGAGAAGAACGATTTTTTTTATTTTAAAGAAAATGAACTTAGTTTTTTTTTTTTAAAATAGAATATATAAATATGAATTTGAAATAGAAAAACACTAATATCATATAAATATAAGATAAGTGCAGAATATATATATATATATAATTCAAAAATATACAGTTAAGCACGGAGAGGAAAATGCTGTTTTCCGGAAGCCAATCAGAATTGAAGAGGATCCAATTAGCTGCAGGGGTAAGATGGAAGTATGCAAATATGTCAGGTAACAGCCAATCGTGGTTTCATGTCAAGAAATATGCAAAAAGAGCAGTCTCATAAGAAGCCAGCTTTATGAAGGGTTACAGAAGTTGATTTATAAGTGCTGATAAGGTGTTTAAAACTTACGTACAATTTGTTTTCAAGACATACGTGTTTCTATGACTTCCAGAAACAGAATGGAAGATTCTGAGCGCTGGCGTGCTGTGGGGCGCATTGAAGCAGGACAGTCGATCACAAATGTTGCTCTTTTCTTCGGCGTTCATCATTCTGTAATTTCATGTTTATGGAAACAATTCCAAACCACACAGACAGTTGTCCGAAGCCCCGTAGGCGGTCGCCCAAGGGTTATAACCCCCGCGGAAGATCGATATATTGCTATTGTAGCCAAGCGGAATCGCAGAGCGACCTCCACACGTGTGACATCTACGGTTAAAGCGCCCATTGGTAAGGCTATATCTGCACCTATTGTACGCCGAAGATTACATATGAATGGACTGTATGACCGGGTACCTTGAGTTTGTGTTCTCCTATCCGTCCAATCAAGAGAGGCAAGATTAAATTGGTGCCGGGAATATGGCAATTGAACTGTGTCTGACTGGGGAAATGTCATGTTTCCTGATGAGTCAAGATTTGCTCTGGAGCCAGATGACAAGTGTATAAGTTTACGGCGTAAGCAAGAAACACGCAATCAGCCCCAAAACATCGCCAATTATCACGCATACCGAGGCGGAAGCATTATGGTGTGGGCAGGGATTTCATTAGGATACCGCACCGACCTGCACATCTTTAAACGGGGTTCTGTGACGGCTGTCCGGTATCGAGAGGAAGTCCTAGAACCTATAGTGAGATTGTACGCTGCAAAAGTTGGCCCTACTTTTGTTTTAATGGACGATATGCACGTTCCCATAGAGCTGACATCGTCGATGACTTCCTGGAGAGTGAAGGGATTGCGCGTATGGGGTGGTCAGCATATTCTCCCGACCTTAATCCCATTGAAAAATCTTTGCGATGCTCTCGGCCGTGTTGTATCTTCACTTTCCCACCTCCAGCCACTCTTATTGAGCTGGAAACTGCAGTATAAGAAGAATGGCGATTGCTTAATTCTCCGGTGGTTGACCACCTAATTGAAAGCATGGTCAGAAGGTGTAAACTTTGCATACAGATGAGGGGGGATCACATACCCTATTAAAGTCCTTTTTTTCATTTTATGCTGTTTATTTTCACTTTATACATAGTTCTGTGTAAGTCTCCAGTATGACATTATCTGATAACTTACAAAAATTTAATAGTGTTTTCATTTCTGTATATAATTATTGATTTTGTTTTATGTATAAATATATATGCTACTTTACTGCCAAATTTGTGTCAATCAAAGCAGTATTTTTTTTTTTTTTGCATTTTACACCTTCATGCTTAACTTTTGGAAGTGAGTGTATATATACATATTTAAAAAAGACTCTGCAATATTTATTGTAGCATTCACATACGTGGGGTATATACAGTTATAAAAATTGAAAAGCAAGCTGGAACTTTCTAATAATATCAGAAGTAAATTAGAAAAATGAATTTCACTATTATTTCATCTCATCCAGATAATATATTATGTATTTCATAAGTAACAAAAAGTAAAAATAAAGTATTTCAAAAAGACTTAATTAAAAAAAATTATAAAAAGTTTCAAGGCAAATTTTTTATTTTGAGAGAAAAAGCTATTTTCATTTTAAAAGAAAACAACTTATTTTTTCAAAAAATTTAAGATATGTAAGTATAAATTTGAAAAAAACACTAATATCATATAAACATAAGATAGATGCAGAATATATATATATAGACGATTCTGTAATATTTATTGTAACAGTCACATTAACAAGTGGAATATATAGTGATAAAAATCAAAAATGAGCTAGAACTTTCTAATAATATCTAAAGTAAACTAGCAGAATGTATTTCATTAACCAGATAATATGTTATATATTTCATTAATCAGAATGATTAAAAATGAAGTATTTCAATAGGTTTAAGTTATAAAAATTCCAAACAGTAACAAATTCAATTACACATAAAAAGAAAACTGTTTGCTAAATCTGATTTAAAAAAAACTAAAAAAGCATTATAACATAGATAATTGATAAACATAAATATTGCTTTAATAAGACCTAAGGTTTCAAACGGAAAATTAATAATCTCCAGTAATACATTTCTTTATTTTTATGAGGATAAATGATATGATTGAATAGAATACTACTATATGAGAAGCACAATATGAATAATGATACATATAAGCTCACACACATGAAAAATATTTATCTTTTCTTTCCATTTCAAATCTATTTGATAGTATTGATACATATATACTATTTTGTGATGAAAAATTATCTGGAATTTCTCTTTAAATGGATATCGTTTTGATATTTTATACAGAAGACAGATTACAGTAGATATTGCTACATTTATCAAATGTTTTTACGATTGAAATAAATATTTACTGACTCTCAAGATTTGTTACATTTTATCGTCTGAAAATAAATTTTTTCAAAAGAGAATTTTTATCAATGGCATTGATTTTTTAAAATGTTGGATAAAATCGCGTAAAGGATATGCATTAATTTTTTCTTGTAACAATACTTCTACTAGAAGCACATTTGGAATATTACAAAAAGCTATTAAAGACGATATTTTACCAAAGATATTATTGTTACTTATGTACGAAGGTGAGTTGGAAAATATGTTTCCCCTGTCGATTGTGGTCAGAGTTGTGTATGAAAGTCAAAACATAGAATGAGAAATTAAAGATAAGACATAATTTTATTTTTCCACATAAGTACTTGCAGATTGAGGCATTTGTCAAACCTCTTGATAAACTTCGAAATGCCTTTCAAGAAAAATTCAGGCCTTTACATACGAAAGAAGCGTTTAATCCAGAGAATATCTCGTGCGTTACCATGAACATGGCAATGAATTTCTGTTTTGGATTGCGACGGGAAATGAATTGTGGGTCAACCACTTCTCACCCCAAATGAAGGACGCATCCATGGAGTGGAAACATTTTTCATCATCTGTCCGAAAGAGTTCGAAACAACTCTAGCAGCAGGTAAAGTGCTACTCACAGTTTTCTGGGACGTCCAAGCAGTTTGGAACTATCAATGCTACTCAGTACTGTGACACCCCGTCGAAATTGAAAGAGGAAATGAGAAAAAAGCAGCCTGGGCTTCTCAAATCTAGCGTTCTGTTGTTGGATGACAATGTGAGACCACAGACGGCGACGGAAATGCAAAACCATATTGCAACTGTTGGATGGGAGCACCTACACCATAGTTTCTCAACGTGGGCGATAACGACCCCTTGCGGGCGTTTGAATCTTTCAGGGGGGGGGCAGTGAAAGACCCAGAGAAAATTAGGGAGCGTTGAGATGCCACAAAGGGGCTTGGGTAGATTAACCAAATATAGTCTAAAAAGGACTAAACAAATACACGCTAATTATGTACTTACAAAAGTAAACTTTAATACTGTTTACTATGTTGATTGCATGTATTTAAATCATTTCTATATCACATGTACAAAAATTCATATATTTCGGTAGTTCGGGAAGTGGATGAAAAACGTAAAGATTGCATTACATTCAGACCTACATTAAATTGAATGATATAGCGTATTTTATTTTCTGTAGTGCACGTGTTGTGTCTTTGTTTGTGAGCAGTAGGAAAAATGTTTCATCCATTGCATTTCATTACGTATATTTTCCAAGAAACATAATTAAATATGTTAACCAGGAATTAACGTGATACTTTAAAGGCTGAAACTGTCAATTTATATTTATTTTGAAAGCAATAGTTTATTATGAATTACTTCGTAACATCAAAACCCCTGCCTGTCTTTATAACAGGTAAGCTTAAACTATTATTCCACTCTTTTAAATAAAGAAATTCAATAGCGTGCGCTTCAGTTTCAAAAATATCCTATCTCTGACTAAAATGTATAATATTAAACATTTAAATATATATGGGGTAATAGCTGTTTCAGATTCGCAAATAAAAAAATTAGGGTTTAAGAAAAATTTAAAAAATATATTTTCTATAAGAAATAGGATATTTTTTAAAACTTAACTCTCTTGTTTTAACCATGTATTATGTAAACTCTTATTTCTCTATAGTGGGAGGGAACGGTATCGATAAATATTCACTAGAAAAGAAGGTGGTAGCTAAATATTTACTACAATAGGTGACGCCAGTTCAAAAAAAGGTTGGGAACCTATGTCCTACACTATCCATCATACAGTTAGTTCTGATCTCGCACCAAGCGACTTTCATCTGTTTTCGGCTTTGAAGGTGAATCTCCCCTTTTCCATTGCTTTGGAAGCAATACTGAAACACCAACACGTTGTACCATGTGGTACCGGCATAAAGGGACCCTTTCCACATTAAGAAATTCACTCCTTCGATAAAATCTTTACATGACCTTTTGAAAGCTAGTGATAGGTCATGATAGTTTGGTTCATTTGCCCGTCAGGTAAACGGACTAGGAAAAGAGCTTGGTGTACAAGACGCTCTTTTTTCCATTGAAAACCTCATCTCTCGAACATATATTGGGGGGGGGGGGTATACTTGACATTCCAGGAATCTTCCAGAATGCAAGGAATTACATGCGGCACCACTGTTAAACCTGATAGAGGACTTCTGGTCATAATTACGGACACCTGTTGTAGTAACACCTCTCAACAAAATGTTTTCTGTCCCATTAATGTAGTGCTGTTTCTGCTCTTTTTCTTTACTTCTTTGAATCCCAGCTCGTAACTACAGCATTTGCGATCCTGCATTCCTATGTGATTCCGAATCGTTTCTGTACCTCCTACTCACTCCTCAAGTTTGTCGATCTGGCGGTGAATAACCCTGTATATATATATATATATATACAGAGAAAGAATAGAATGTGTTTATGAATATATAAAATATGCTTCATAAATTGTATTTCAAAGTAGAACTCTGACATTTTCTTATAAAATTTGAATTCCAAAAATGAATTATCAGTTTCACATTAACATTGTTATAATCAAATCTTCAGTATGTGAACATAAAAAAAGCTACAAATATACTCAAATTTAATTGTTTAAAAATAATACTAACAGTCAATTTTCCAGTAAAAGTATTTTTTATTTTAATTAAAAATAATAAATTTATAGAGCATAAAATAATGAAAAAAAAAAGAAATGAGCCTTACTGTAGTTGCATACGATGTATAACATCTGAAATGTTATCGTGGTAAATTCGTAAGAAAAATAATTATTCTTGTTCAATTTGGGGAAGAGCGGTAATGGTAACTTATTATAACTAAAATATGAATCATATACTTGTGATTTCAAAGTATTTAAAAACCGTTGAAAAATAGCGTCAATAACAGTACCACTGTTAGTTGTCCAGACATTTCGAATTGTGTTAATTTCGAGCTTGAGTTCATCATTCAAAAACGCTATGAGTGGTTCGGCTTCTAGCAAACTGAAGTTAACTTTAAAATCACCACTCAAAATCATGGGAAGAGAGTGATATTTTTTTTAAAAAAAGAGCAGAACCACCTTCGGTATATGGTAAAAGTAAAAAATGCAGGAAATCTTTTGAACCGTTTGATTCGGAGAAATGTATACGACTACCGAAATCACCGTTTATCCAGTTTCAAATAAGCATTTTGCCGCACATATGTCCCCAATATCTTGACTAACAATACCCAGTCCACTTGTTTGACGATAAGTAATATCTATATGAGGAGCTGCAACATGTGAGTAGTTCTGTTTGCGATAGATCGCAACACCAGCGGTTATGTGGCCCGGTCGTTTAAATTTTATGCAGCAATTAAAGTTAGGAATCGAAAAACAATCGTCATTATCTAACCACGCCTCTGCCAACATGAGTAACGCACATTTTTGCGAAAAAACGTCGAATTCTGTTTGGTGAGCTCTCAGACTTTGACAATTGAGCGTAAGGATCGCATGTTTATCCTTGGTGAAGCCTAATAAGACTTGCTGGTATGTGAGAAGTGGATTTAGAGTCAAGCGCAAACAAAACCAAGTTTTTGAATTAGAATTTGGCGGTTATTGATGGCTATTTGAGTTGGACCCCACGTGGATCCAGTTAAAGGACTTAGCTTCTTCTTTAATCCTAAAGTGAGAAAACAAAACAAAAACAAAGATCCCACGGCCTAGACCGCAGGGAGAAGAGAGGCGGAGCCCCTGCCGAATGAAGGAGAAAAAACAGAACTTCACTGAGCGAAGAGACACCACCAAGCGCGCTGATTGGTCAAATTAAATAGTGCGCTCTTCCCCGACTTCCTGTTACGCATTACCGTCCCTTTTCACGAAATCACTCCCACAAATCTCCAGTAACCGAGAGGAAAGATGTTACACATCAATAATCTCTAATAAAAATGTAGAGTGTTTCCACGTATGTATCAGCAAACAAAAGCAAAATCTGTAAAGCTTAAGTATTTTCAGTTACATCAAAAAGTAAACTTAGTGTTAAACATTATTCGTATCATTAACAAAGATCCACACTACACCGGGATTTTATTTTGTAAAATTTACAGTTAACTTTGAAATTTTTATCATTAATATTGCTTTTTCCTCATCTTTTCAGGAATATGCAAGTATACCATACTTAATTATGCTGAAAATAGTATTCAACAGTTCCAATGCTAATTCATTCATCAAATGCTATGGATTTTAACTCAAATGCCTCACGATATCTTTCAAAAAGAATTGATCATATGATCTTAAAAAAAAACACGTATTCACATTAAAAGCATCTAAGAAATCAGATTCTAGAAATGGAACTTATCTGTATACAAAAGACCTTTGACTGAGTTGTACAAGTACATCTATCTCTTCATATAATGTAAACGGATCGGGTGTAACTGACCTCTAGTTCTGTGACAGTTCGATTTTCGAATGTTTCGTTCTAACAGTCCTGAAATATGGAGATTGGATTCCATTTGCGTATCCTGTATCATCAGAAGCAAATAGAAGGACAGATGTTTGATTATTCAAAGTGTACAAACGAAAAAAGATTATTTCAGGCGTTCAAATATGAGCTTGTGGATCGGACAAAAATAAATCCATTTAGAAAAATAACACGATTCCTTGAGTTCTTAAAATACTTCTTCTATAGGTTTCTACTAAAAATCAATTTAGTAAGATAAAATTCTACAACATGAGGTTTACAAAGTGAAATGATGTACGTATGAGTCAAATTTAAAATTGAACTTTCTTTAGCTTTTTACATTTCTTTGAGTATATACTTCTTGCATAAAACGTTTAACTAAACAATAAAATTAATTCAAAGTGAATTTTTACTAATTCAACTCACTAACGTAAATAGATATACTTAGTGAAATTCAGGGCATTTTTATTTAAGTATATATAAATAATAAATATATTTAGTGCAAATAAGCTGAAATATATTTTAAGCATCTTTTTTATTGTTATTTTTATAAAAACGAACATATTTATCAAAAGATAAATCATAAGATATTAATGCATATATCTGTACTTTAATCCAACGTTTTTCTTGCTAAATAATAGAACGTACTTAAACACATAAAATAAATTAATCAGCAAATTTTTTTTAAATAGCTTGCTTAATTCGCAGTTTACCATTCTCTCATTCATACATAACTGGTTTCAAACTTACGTCAGTGCTTGCCCCATCATTCGGCGTTACTAATTTGAAATATTTTGCTGTATGAGATGTAAAAAAACAGTTCCACTATTTTTCGAAATAGTTTTATACTGTAATGGATACACACAAATTGGATAAAGATAAGAGTATTTTTCGCAATAGAATAATCTCCTAATAATTCTAATGCAGCTTTAAAGAATACTTAGGAATCAGTAGTTAAGCGCATAAACACTTTTGAATAATAAGAATATTTGCAATATCCAGTAAAAAGCGCGAGCAAATTTGGAACGTTATAGCTATTTTTCAATTTACATTCAATCAATTTAAGACAACAAAGCATTTGATTTCTTCGAATTTAAAACCAATCAAAAACCTTTAATTGAGATTTTCCAATGACATCGCATCCATCGTCAGGAAATACATTTTAAAATGTAAATATATTTAGGGGAAAAATATTAGGTAAATATAAGTATATAATCCCTTAAGCTTTGTCTTTTGTTGAAATCTTTTCTTGTGTGTGTGTTTGCTAGTTCTCGTTGAAAATCTAATTTAATGTCCTTGATGCCAACACCAGAGACTTTACGAGGTGCTTAAATTCAATCCGGATTCCCAAAAAAGAATGGTTTGCTCGGGAAAATACTTTTTTTCTTCTTACGGCGAGATTACATGAGAAATCAGATTAGGCATTGGGCGTAAAATTTACGATTGCTTACGGAGGGTCGATTTCGACAGTCCGAACAATTCTAAATTTTATTATTCTAGAAATATCTACAGGAGCTCACGCTCTTTTCTTCGTCCTTTGTCCGAGTCTGCATATTTGGCTTTTCAACATGCAGAGCAAACAGGAAAAAATATTAAAAAAAATTATAAAATCAAGTTTGTCTATTCTATCTCATATAAAGAAATGTTTCAATGTACATGATATCCATAATTTGTAAAAGGGGAATGTTTTTTATTGTAAACTAATGCATCTGTATGAAATCCACTCCGACGTGCTAAAATAATTTAAAATTTTAATCAGTTTATATATCTCTAACCTATTATATATATATATATATATATATATATATATAAACTTCTCCTTTAAATAATAGTAACTGTTTTTAAATGATTGTCATTTAAATATGTTTATCCTTTAGATGCGCTGCAGTTTTATTGCATGAGCAAGAAAATTATAGCATATGTACATTCAGACCAGTTTCACTCAATACAACTTTGTGCAAGTCAACTTGTTTACTATATCTCCTCTCCTCTAGTGTAAAGACGAAAGATAATTCCTTTCAGACGTGGAAGCAAAGTTAACTAAAAAGGGAGTGTCAAAAGGGAAAAGGGAGCGCTGGACTCCTCGGTATTATCATTGAGTCTGAAGAAGTAAAATGTGCTTGTGCTCAAATATCAATACTTAAGTAGTCGTGTGTCAAATGTAACTTTCACATTATCCTTTTGGTTGAGGAAAATGTTGTTTTCGAAGAGCATGACACTGCATGGAGAGTGCCATTTGATCATTTTGAAAGGAGCCAGCGATTTCCTTTCACAACTAACTCTCGACTGTCTGTTGTTGTCGTGTCTTTCCCGAAGGGAAGGAATGAAAGTTTACAGTGCCTGTGAGACAGGTTGGAACTCTTAACGATAGATGGCGACACCACCAATCTCCACCTCCACAATTTAGTCATAGAACTGGAAGGAAGTGAAACGTTCTCCACCCCCTACACTCGTGGTTTTTGCTGCGACCACTCACAAGATTTTCGGACCCACTGATTTAACGAGCACATACTCCGTGTGTACTGGGAAGGAATTTGGTGGCATCTAACCCAGGCCCTCCGGTCTGGAGTCCTAAGCTTTAACCACTAGGCTACCCACGACCGACTGTCTGTTAATTCTGTTATGTGTGGCACAAATTGATTCGTTTGAAAGTCCCTTGATTCTAGAATAATTCATTTAATAGTATACGGATAATTTATAGCAAACTAAATTAGAGTTAAAGTAGGTGAAAATTCAAATAAATAAAGGATAAAAATTACATTATTTTGTGAGTTTTTTTAATTGATGAAATGCAAATAATAGATATATTTTATATATTTGGAAATATATATATTTTATATATTTACTTATATATTTAGAATTAGGCATCTGTAAATATATTTATTCATATAGAAATGCAGGTGCACAAATATAGTAAGTTGGAATATTTTTACTGTGTTATAAATAATGTAAAAAGTTATTTTATTTTCATAATTCCCAGCTAAAAGTTTGAAGACTACAAAACTTCACAGAGCGAAAAAACCGAGAAGAAGCTTTTCTTTTATTAAAGCATTTTTTTCAGAACTATGATATAAGATTTAAAAAAAATAATATTTTCTTGTTCACTTAAAAAAAGCCCAACGTAACTCTAAAGGTTTATTTTTTCATGAATTATGACAATCTGAATGCTTAACGAAGGATTTCAAAATATAAAATAAGACGAAATAAAAATTCTGGAAGTATTGGTTGATAATTTCATTTCTTTTCCGATAGAACTCTCATCAAATAAATATAGTTAATATAAATACAAAGAGAAAAAGGTCCGTACAAATATAGGAATAAGGTTTAAAATATTCCAGGGAAAATCTCCGCTACAGGAGCGGAATGCATTTTTCTTTCAGACGTTTGATGTATGTTAGCGTTTGCGTTGAATAATGATTCGAAATTTTAATGTTCTTTGATTTATAAGACATGTAAACATTGTACTTTTTGCCAAAGTGATGGTTCTTTTTTGTTTCAAAATTTCTGCAATTCGTAATCTAATGAACGTGAATATAGAGTTTACAAGTATTGCTGTTTTATTTTAATTCTCATTTGCATTGATAGAATTTAATACATGCGTAATCATGAAAATATTTTTTGCTTTTGAAATGGTTTTTTACGTAGTGGTTGGAAAAACTCAAGAGTATTTTTCTTTTTATAAGTTATATAAATTTTGAATCATGTGATGTGATAATACGGGAATTAATAATGATTGAATAATTCGATAATCGATATTTTAATGTTCTGATTATTATCCATAATTTTAATGTGTTGCGATCTATTCCACTTATTCCTTTTCTGTACAGCTTAGTGATGTATACAAATCAAAGGTGGAGCTTGGAAGACATGGAAAAAATGTTTAAACCTACTATCATATTTCCCAAGACTATTAGTTTACATTGTACTACTTTGCCTACATTATTTTGAACTATTCTGTCTGGTTATACTTCTATTTTTGCTTTGATGTTTTATATTTGTAGGGATTTAGTATACATAATAATTATTATATATATATATATGTATACATTTAATAATATATATAAAGAAGTATATATAATATTTCTCTTCTTCTTTATATATATATATATATTTTTTTTATATATATATATATATATGTGTGTGTGTGTGTGTGTGTGTATAAAGGAGAAAAGTGGGTCACTTATCACGAGAATTCCGGAACTATTGTAACTACAGACTTAAAAATTGGCAAACATGTTTCTTTTGTAGAGTAGAAATATGAGGAAAAGCAATTTTGAGGGGAAATTTACAGCCAAAGGGGCAGAGTTGTGGAGTTTTATAAATACTCTATTGATTTAGAAACTCAAATCTTGTTCTTTTTAACTTAAAAGCAATGTATAGTTATGCAACATCAAGAAGACCCAGAAAAGAGAATTAGGTTACGGTTAGTATTAAAAACGTATTTCAAAAATTTTCTTTCGAAGTATAACTAAATTTTTTTAATAAAATAATAAATTTCGAAAGCATATAATAATTCTCACAATAATATTATTGTAATGGATTATGAGTTGAAATATTGATATTTATTTTCATATTTTCATAAAGTCACTTAGAAATATTCTTTTATTCATTTACATGTTTCAAATAATTTGAATAAGAAAATTTTGTATTGAATTATTGATTATATTTTATCAATTTATATTACAAAATTTCACTAAAGTATCTAATTATTCTACCAATTCACACATATAGACTTTAAAGAGGTTTCTAAACAACGTTCAGCACCCTGCTATCATTAATGAAATAGATAGAGTGGGTAGACCACACATAATACTCGGAAAAAAAAAAGATGATGAAGTATTGAAGAATAAATTGTTTGGGACTATTCTTTTTCCGTGAAATAGAAACCTGTCATGCCAGCGACAAATAAGTTTCTTAATGAGACACATAACAACACGCTGAGGTCCATTGAAGATAATGATACACTTGCTGCTATCAAAGGAGAATAGGTATTTGTTTCGTAGTTAGCGATTTACTGTTGCTCGTAATAAAGTTGTTAGAACTCCACTTGCAGAGTAAATATGGTAATAGAAATTTTATATCTCTTGCGCCAGTATGGAATATTTGTTATTATTTCATTGTCACAGTTGCGCTTTTTTTAAAAATTTTTTTAATTTTATATTTTTTAAAAATTACCCTATATTTTACATCATTTACGTAATGTCATGTCAGGTAATAAATATTTACGACTTTAACGCATTCACGTGATTTTGTTAGATGGGAATATTTAAATGGTTTGAAACAATTCTTAAAAAATTGCCTATAATGAAGGCATTGCAATCCTTACACAAGCTAATTTTTTTCTGTGAGAGTAAAGGAAACTTTTAAGACAGTGTTTCTCAAACTGTGGGGCGCGTCTCCCTAGAGGGGATTGATAACCCTACGAGCATTTTGAAAAGTCAAAAACAAAAGATTAGTTTAAAAATGATTTATTTACAGGAAGTAAACTAATATAATAAAAACATAACTTGACGTAATAAAAAATAAAGTGCACATTTACACTGTTTTAATACACTTATGAATATATCAGAACTGCACAATGTATTTTATAATTAATTTAATAATACTAGTTAAGAACAAGTTTAATAATTACCAGTGACTCCATGGGCTTGTCATTTTTAAAATGATATACAAACATTAACACTTTGATAATTTGTACGGTTTATAATTAAACCCTAAAATGCCGATTAAAAACTACTCAATTCGCTCCCCAATGCCACCTTTTAACTTGTTGGCGAGCATATGTGGTGTATCGGAGGGGGGAGTTAGAAAAGGAATAAATAATCTAATCCTTTAAAATCCTTCGGAAACACTATCAATGTCATTTTATTGGATTCCAAAGCCTTCGGAATAATTTTATGGATTGCAGTTCACAGAAGAAAATCGTACCTCGAAAAGACGTATACATTTGTCCTGAGCATTAACGCACTATCTGAGTGAAACGTTTATATACGTGGGAAGCACTTTAGAGGTTAAAGTCGTATTGTAGGTTTAGCGTTAAAATATAGTATTATTGAACTCAATGTATTGTTAATGTATGAAGGGGGATAGGGGGCGTGATGAAAATGATGACTGAATATTAGGTCGCAAATACTGAAAGTTTGAGAAGCCCTGTTTTAAGAGCATAGTTAGCAAATTACATTTAAGATAAAGGCTTTAAGATTTTACATTAATGTAAGCCTAAATTTACTCATCAGGGTAAAAAATTAGAAACATTTTTGAACTCGTATATTTGATCATCTTTTATTTTAAGCCTTTTAAATTCAAATAATGTATGATTTTGAGCAATTCCTTATTTTATTTGGTAATAACTACTAAAACTAACAATTAATAACTTCTACAGCTAGGAATTAATAACTACTACTATCGCGATCCGTCGGTTGCGGGTGTGAGATGTTTCGAGGAAAATACAGGCATGAGATCTTAGAATCACTACTTTTATTCAACTTTTACAACACTTAAAGGGCATGCACTTCGATAACTAACCCCGAGGTGGAATAATAATTATTAATCTGAAGTATATTAAGAACTCTAAGGACTCTTAAATTGCAAATTTTTAAATTTTTTAAAAGAAATATATGTTAAAACCTTAGCATTTATGAGCATTTTGATATAAACATTTTGTTGAAACTGTAAAAACTTCTGAAGTTATTGAGAAATAACAAGTGAAACAAAACTCCTATCTCTTCCTTACCTCTTTAACTTCATTTTTCTCAAAACAACAAATTTTAGCTTGCGGGCAGGATTTCTCGGAAACTATTTATGATATCAATTTGAAATTTCATACACATGTTCAAAATAAGACTCTTCATAAATTATACTACAATTTTCAAAAAAAAAAAAAACTAATAAATTTTTATTAGAATTTTAATTTATTTTTTTACTAAAATTTTTAAAATTTTCGTTATAATTGTACTTAAAAAATAATTTTTTCTATAAGTTTCTTAAAAGTTAGTATAACTTCGAAAGTGAACATTTTTATACAAAGTAAAATTAATTTTGTAAGTTTTGATCAACTGTGTATTTCAGAATCCTGCGCGGTGCAAAATACTAATTTTCATATTTTTAAAAAATTGTCCAATTCTATTTCTTTATAACTTTTTAAATTTTACCTCCAATTCTCTGAAAATTTGAGAAATAATGTAAATATATATGGTTATCATATGATAAAAATTTCAAATGATTATTATTATTTTTTTTTTTTTTTGCTAAGTTACATTGGTTGGAAGAAGGATGTTTTTTTCGAGTATACAGATATATGTTAAGGGTCTTGAGACGTCTTAAATATATGGAAGCACTTCTAGATTATTCTCTTCTACGATCCTGCTTCCAAATTCCTAACTCATTCAGCCGTAAAGTGGACGTTTTACACTATTTCGTGAATCCTTCTCCTAGATTTAATATTACGATATGCGACCACTAATCGCTCCCACTAGGCTTTCCATTTACAGGCAACTCTTAAACCATTACATCACCTACTCAATGACTGACACTTAAAAAGAAAATTGCATTTTTTCATAAAACCAAGTCCTGTCTACAAAAATTGGTTTTCGAACTAATATGATAGAAAAGAGCATTTTCCCCAAGATGATTAGTAGAAGTCCGAATAGAACCCATTACACTACAACTAACTAATTAAGAAATATTTTTGGAATAACATTTTACAGTCACCTTTAATTTCAAGTACTTTAAGCTGAAATAAATTATAATTAAAAAAAACAACTAAAGAACACGCTTGTATACTGAATCGGACTAAAAACTAAAAAAATAATTCTTAATATAAGAATAAAATGATGAACGAGAAAATTAATGTCATTGGGGTAAAAGCGTGGGGTGTTCTATAAATATATATCAATTGTTATAGTGTGTAACTTCTTTCAATTCCGAAATTGCACCCCACGCTTTTACCCCAATGACATTAATTTTCTCGTTCATCATTTTATTCTTATATTAAGAATGATTTTTTTTTTAGTTTTTAGTCCGATTCAGTATAAAAGCGTGTTCTATAGTTTTTTTAAAATTATAATTTATTTTTCATTTTCTAGTTCGATCTACAATAAAAGCGTGTTTTTTAGTTTTTTAAACTGTCATTTATTCATTGTTGAATTTATCCTTGAGTTTGATATTTGGAGCCAGAATTACGTGGCTGCTGGAATAAGTCTTGCTCTTCAATGGATTTTAATTAAAGGGTCTGAAGTGTATTTATTCTCTCTGCTGAGTCCTCAGATGAGTCCCGTATCGTTATATAAGATTCCGTCTCAAAAGAACAGGTCAAACAAATAAAATGTGTGGTAAGAAGAAAAACAGTTCGAATTAAAAAAAAAATTAATGTACCATGTTTTTATAACGGACTAAAAAGTATAAAATTCCTAATTTTCGTTTTTTCCCCTTCTTTTTCACATTTGCATGCATTGCCATCCACTTCTGAGATATGGCCAAAGTTCAAGTCTCTAGCTCATCGGAAAGTTACACAATTTAAAATCAATTACAGAATTCCACCCGGACAGACATTCAAGAAAGCGAGTTAATAAAAACATGGTAATATTAAAGTGTCAGTCGTATTCTCACCTTTTAAATGTATTGCTATAATGTTAATTCGTATCATCAGTTCTAAAGTTATTGCTTTATAAAAAATAAAATATATTTAGCAGTTAGAACATAAATTATTTTTTTCACATCACGAGCCTTTTTTTTTAATTTTCATTTTCAGAAAAATGTTTATATTATAGTAAGAAATTGATAACACCCACCCACCCTCTACTTTCTCACATACAAAACACTTTTTTTGTTTGTTTTATTTTTATAAACCACAAGTGTATTTTATACTTGCATATAAATAGCTTTAAATTAAAAACACTCGCTGTAGGGTTACACCTTTTTCTTTTAGTCGCTAAATCTGGAATTAGTCGCCAAATCTGGAAATGGTTTATTTAATTAGTCGCCAAATCTGAAAATTGTATGTGCAATAAGTTGCCAAATCTGGAAGTGGAATATGGAATTGTCGCCAAATATGATTATCGTGATTCTTGATGATCCTGATTAGGACAATGGAACAAAATTATGAAATTATTGTATTGACATCGGTCCTTGATGAGTGTGCAAAATTTCGAATTAATCTGACCTTTTTAAAAGGGTGAAAATCGAGTTCCAAGATTCCGTTACATGCAAGTGAAACTTATAAAAGAGTGTTAATAAAAGAGTGTTAATATTGTATGATTTTGTACAATTTCTATATGATGTACTTTATTAAAAACAACAATGTAAAATAATATTAAATCTTTTTCACCTTCTATGACCAATCTTCCAATTTAAGACGTAGTTCTAATAATCCAGCAGTGTTCAATAAACATCGATAACTTAATAAACGATTATTACCTTATTTCTCAATCAAATAAGTATTCGCTGTAATAAACTATTCATACTATGTCCATATTCAAAATCAACTACCAGATAATTCCTTAATTTACTATCCCAGTGTCTAGAAATCAAATGATTTCCAAACTTATCATTCAATTCATTTTGAAATATAAGCAAATAAAATGACCAGGTTAAATTTGCACCAAGTAATAACTCGAAAGACAAACATTCCGAGCACAAGTATTTTGATTTAAATTTTACAAATAGATGAATTTTTAAAAGGTGGAGTGATGGAATTCTTAAAATTGCTGATTCTCTTTTCATTTGTGGTTCTTAGTATGTTGTAAAATGGATACAATTCAGGAAGAAATGACTTAACTCTTTTTTCCTGGAGGAATTCAAACATAAATTTTATATTTTCCTTGATATCACAGAAATAAGAGACAATAATGGATATGAATAGTTGGTAATTTTTCTTAAACAGAGTGATCATACGAGGTAATTATAAAATAAATCAATAAATCATTTCTTCGGTTTCAATGCGGAAATATGAGCGTTGAAGTGCATTTCGTTCGATGTCTTTTAGATTTGTCAGAATTTGACTTCTCATTTGCACAAATCTTTTAAAAGAACACTGAAACTGCTATTTATTTTACATTTCTATCCCTACATTAAAATAAGTTTTATAAATATGTAATCAATAATAACAATATATATATATAATAATAAATGCTAAATAGCTATTATTCTAAATAAGTAAAGAAAAAACAGAAGTACAACCATATAGTATAGGTCAAAAACACGTTACCATCAGTAATTCAAAAGGAAGCTCTTAGCCTTAGAAATATGTAAGTACACATACATGTAAACATTGCATGCAGTTGTGTATATACATTTATACGTTCCTTAGAACCGTATACTAATATCTTCTTTTAATATTTTGTATTGTTTAATATTCTCTGTTGAATTGAAAGTTTTTCAAATGACTCATCTTTGGCTAATTAAATTGAGAGTTAAAATATTATATTCCAAAATACAAGGCAATAACAAAGAAGTTTTTGATTAAAAATACATAATAAGTCTTATTGATATCATTAATAAGTCCCAAATAAGTAAATATTGATTTCAAAAAATAA